>JACXIL010000236.1:794706-857651 GCA_014737365.1 Bombus soroeensis
CGTAAGTCCTCTGTCTCCAAGGAGTTTACAAATTTCTTCCATAGCTTCATCCTCTAATTTATGTTTTACATCAGGTGGAATACCACAATGAGGTGTTATATCTCCCACAATACACTCTGCTAAATCATGGATTAAGGACATCTGCATAATTCTATATTTGGCAAAAAAATGATTTATAGAGATAAAACCTTCATCAACATAGCTGCTAGCTGAATCATATAAATAATACCACTTCATACTTGACTTTATCTAAGTTCTCGTCATTATTCACCAGGAAGGAAAGCACGGCCATTCTATACATGTGACCTGCGATTGTTTCAGGATCAGACACGTTCTTATAAACCCATCCTGTTCTTTTCATATGCTGAAATCATAAAACAAAAATCATATTAATCTTTGATTTATAATTAAAAGGCACATGATAATATTTAAAAAACAAATTGAGATCATCATTAAAAACAGAAAAATGTATAAAGTGAGTGCAAAACGTATAAACATTTGATTAAATTAATAAGATAAGATTAAGATGGTAAGATTGATAAAATGTTGTACAAATTAATATTTCATATCATGTAAAGTAAGAATGATTAAAGGATATATGACAGCTTTTTACTTTTTTACTTTTTATTCATATATATATATATATAGCCTTTAGAATTGAATAATAACAACTAGATTTTTTTACAAGTTAGAAGAATTAGTTTACTAGATGACGAGTGAAAAAATTAAAAAAAAATTGCAACTGTCGAAATCACCAAGAATATAATAGAAAAGTCACTTTTTCGAAATGTTTTCATACATCGTCTAATAAACTAATTCTAATTTCTGAAAAAAAAAATTAAATTGACTCAATTTTTAAAAAGTTATTAATAAGATGCACCAAAGCAAATTCACGATAGTCTCGTTAAGCTCGGAATATGATGAACTCGCATGATTTTACTTTTACGTTCGTCCGTGGTGATTATTGTAGTAGGTCGTCCGAAAAGTTTCTTTCGTTTTATAAGGAAATAATGGATGTACAACATTTTCCGTTTTATAATATTTTATCGAATTACGTATAATCCATTTTGTTCTATCAAGATAAATATTACAACGTTCGACAGATTAGGTTTCATGTTTGTATAAAGATGCGTTGTTGTAAAAGACGTGTCTTTAAAAGAAAGACACATTTTTAACAACCTAATACAATGAATGACAACTACCCTCGCCGTCGCAGCCGCGTAAGAGGTCAGAGAGAGCCTAGCTTTCTGCACCCTCCCATTCAGCCTAGAGAAAGGCCCAGAGCCTAAATTTCGCTACCTCTTCCTACTTTAGAATTCAGATAATCGCAATTGCAAGATGTTGCACTAATTACCTGCTTTTCCTAATACAGGCGTTCGAATTTCGCCTTTTTTTTACATATTCTATTTTGAAGAATATGCCAATACCTCTATTCGTAACAGTATATATATATCAAAATGATAGATTTATATCTATTTATCACAAGGACATTTTACAAAAATTTGGATCTCGATTATAGTAATAAATTTGATCTTACCTTCAATCTCCCAACCAGTTCCATGAATTCTTGCAATTTCTTTATATCCATAATGTATTATTTACAGAGCAAAAATTTTTTTCACTTAAATTGTTCAATTGTTCACCTAAATTGTTGAATTGTTATACGTATCTGTCACTAGTAATTATCAAAACGGAGATTTTACGTGTTGTTAAAATGTTGATCAATTTCACAAATGATTGTCAAGTATCAAAGTAAACGATCATAGAAACACAATGTGATTAAAGTATTACAATTAGTTACTTCTTCCGTTCCTTCCACTCGAATGACCAGCATCCACAGAGGCTACTGACCAAATGCCTCACTGAATACGGTTCCACGCTTAATATACTTACCCCCACCTAAACGACAGAGCATATACATATACACACGAATCCAACTCATCGTTGCCTAGGTTACATAATTTTCTAGCAAGTGAACGTGTTAAAGATGGCAATCCATAGATATAATGATATATAGACAGTGCATTTTAGATTCGCGCGAATCTAAGAAGATAGAAGTTAAGTACATTTTTCTTTTTCTAATTGTACAATTGTTTTATTCGTTTATCTTCAATAATTTAGGTTAGCATATTTGAATCAAAATAAAAGTACTAAATCTAAATATTGATTTTTTTATTAAAGTACAAAATAATACTATATACTTGTTTTTTCTTTATGTTTGATTTATATTGTAACTTCTTTGAGGAAAATTTTAAACAGTTTGTGGCTAATTCGATTGTCTTTAAAAGAAGATGTTGTAGAATATACATAATCCGTAATAATTATAACAATCTGATAATAAATATTACCTTAGCCTGGTAATTTCTAATTTTAATCACCTTTCATCAGCACTGTCTGGCACTGTTCAAAGGTGACGATGTACATACATACATACATACATATATATAAACAGAATAGAAATTGTTGTGCGCGTTATATGGATATGTGATATATTAGCTTGAAAATATGTAATTTCCTTTAGTTGTTCAAAATAATACCTTCTTAAAAATATCAGATATATCAAAATCAACGCAACAATACGCGCATTTTTAATGGTACAGTTACTCTTTATCTTTTTCTCGATATTATCCATAATCTTCTTTAACGATATTACAATCTTATTATACAATATTATAATTTTTTTACAATATTAGATGTTCTTTTTGTTTAAGCAAGAATAAGATTGGGGTTACCAAAGTGGAGTAATAAAATAACAATCGGAAACCGTGGTAAAGATAATAAAAATTTTGCTTACTTGCGAGTGCTGCCTTTAACCGAAGGAGCGAGCTAGATAATTGAAAACAAGCACATCGTTCAGTCAGCTGACCTGTCTTGTGATAGCAGGCTCGATTGTGAAGCTTGACTCGCTGTAGTAGGCTGGACTTACCTCGATACGTTTCTTGTCTCGTAAGTTTCTTACTGTCATTTACTTTCGTTGATTGTAAATTACCATGCTTCGCCTTGATTCACTATATAGCCAGAGCGATTATAATGATTTCGTACTATATAGAGGAAACCAGAGATTTTTGCAGAAAAGACTGGCGCGTATAGTATCGATCGTGCCAGTTTGAATGCGCCATCGTTTTTCGATCCGGACATGAATTTGTATGTTTTAATCGCTGTCCACGATTAAACGGGATCACCGATATCGTATATAATTACACGGAAAACGAGCTAAGCTGTTCTATTTGACGACAAAATACATCAATTGGATTCGACATTCTTATTAAGTGAGCAGACGTCTCGCGGGCTTAAAGAGGGCTACGCCTACTTTTTAAATGAACTGCTCACGTGAATTTTCTGATGAATGGATGCGTTAGCTGACATCAACTTTCTCGCCGATTTTCGTCGTCGTAATTGACTTAGGCCGCGTGTAAGAGTACTCATTTCCGGAATATACTTATTGTTCACGAGCGTTGTCTTTTTATCCTCGTTTTTGTCATATTTTTGTCGGTGTGTGATTAGTTGCTGTTGATTACATGTCAGACTGAAATGATATCAACTTAATCTTATAATCATATCTCACAAATTGAACGTAATTCTGTAAAATTGTTTTTAGATCAAAACTTACACTTCCTTGGAATGATTAACCATATATACTTTGCATTTTATTATAATAATATTTTTCTTTATAGAAAATGCATAATGAATACTATTAATTTAACTTTCATCCAAATAAATGTTTCTCATTATATGCTCACTATGTAGGTTTATTTATATTTTATAATGCAAAATATTTTCAGTTGTTTGCCGATTTTACTTGAATAACAATTTACAATGTCGAGCCAAGGGTTATCAAAAATTAGTAATGAAGAGAGAGAATCCAAATTTGGCTATGTATATGCTGTATCTGGTCCTGGTTAGTATACGATATATATTTTTAAGAAATTTATTTATGCTTTCAATTTTAATACACATATAATTATTTTCCTACAGTGGTTACAGCTGAGAAAATGTCGGGATCAGCCATGTATGAGCTGGTTAGGGTAGGATACTATGAATTAGTAGGAGAAATTATTCGTTTAGAAGGTGATATGGCCACTATTCAGGTATAATAAACTGTTTTGATATATTTAAAAATTTATCATATTATTTTTACAATGTTATTATGTCATTTACATTTATATTTTGTTCCAGGTGTATGAAGAAACCAGTGGTGTAACTGTAGGTGATCCTGTCTTACGTACTGGAAAGCCATTGTCTGTAGAACTTGGTCCTGGTATACTTGGCAATATCTTTGATGGTATTCAGAGACCATTGAAGGATATCAATGAGCTTACAAGCTCTATTTACATCCCAAAGGGTATTAATGTACCAGCATTGTCAAGAAACACTGTTTGGGAATTTAGTCCATATAATATAAAAAGTGGCAGCCATATTACTGGTGGAGATTTGTATGGTGTGGTTTATGAGAACACATTAGTAAAGCACAAAATGATCTTACCTTCAAAAAGTAAGGGAACTGTAACTTATGTTGCACCTGCTGGCAACTATACAGTATCTGTGAGTTATATGTTAATAAGTGAGCAATTCAATTATTCTAATTATTTATCTGATATATATTTTTTACCTTACAGGATGTTATTTTGGAAACAGAATTTGATGGTGAAAAACACAAGTATACTATGCTTCAGGTATGCAAATAATCTTTTCTCTAATACCGATATATACATGTTAATATGATCTTGCATATGCAGGTATGGCCTGTACGTCAACCTCGTCCAGTTACTGAAAAATTACCAGCTAATCATCCTTTGCTTACTGGTCAACGAGTCCTGGACTCACTTTTCCCGTAAGAATTTATTTAATTACTTTATACACTATTTATAGTATCTATTGATAAAAAATTACAGATGCGTTCAAGGAGGCACTACAGCAATTCCGGGTGCTTTCGGTTGCGGTAAAACTGTAATTTCGCAAGCTTTATCGAAGTATTCAAACTCCGATGTTATCGTTTATGTCGGTTGTGGAGAACGTGGTAATGAAATGTCTGAAGTATTGCGTGACTTCCCCACATTAACAGTGGAAATTGATGGAGTCACTGAGTCTATCATGAAACGTACAGCTTTGGTTGCTAATACGTCAAACATGCCTGTAGCTGCTCGTGAAGCATCCATTTACACAGGTAAATGTATTTCTATTAATAAGAGAACGGCAGTACAAATTTGATGACAACGTATTTCACTTTCCTATGTTAAATATTTTAGGCATTACTCTATCAGAGTATTTTAGAGATATGGGTTACAACGTATCCATGATGGCTGACTCAACATCACGTTGGGCAGAAGCTCTTCGTGAAATTTCGGGTCGATTGGCTGAAATGCCTGCTGATTCCGGTTATCCGGCCTATCTCGGAGCTCGTTTAGCTAGCTTTTATGAACGTGCAGGAAGGTAAGTTCAATTTTCATTTAATATAGCGATATACGTATATATTAATTGATTATATTGTTAATGTTAAATATTGTTTGCAGAGTGAAATGTTTAGGTAATCCTGATCGTGAAGGTTCTGTCAGCATAGTAGGTGCTGTATCACCACCAGGTGGTGATTTCTCTGATCCTGTTACTAGTGCAACTCTGGGTATCGTGCAGGTACTAATGCAATTAATGTTTATTTTCTATCTACATAACTTATCTTTTTGTTTCTTTTTTACCCATATATAATTTGCTTTTTTTGTCCATTTCTTAGGTATTCTGGGGTCTCGATAAGAAACTCGCACAACGAAAACACTTCCCATCCATTAACTGGCTTATTTCATATAGTAAATATCTTCGAGCTTTAGACGATTTCTACGATAAAAATTTCGCTGAGTTTGTTCCTCTGAGAACGAAAGTGAAGGAAATCTTGCAGGAAGAGGAGGATTTATCAGAAATTGTACAGTTAGTCGGTAAAGCTTCTCTGGCTGAGACAGATAAAATCACTTTAGAAGTTGCAAAACTTCTAAAAGACGATTTCTTGCAACAAAACAGGTGCGAATTATTATTTTGTCATAGTCATGTTAATGTTAATTAATATCATTGATGTTCATTTTTACTATTTTGTTTCTACGTAGTTATTCAGCATACGATCGTTTCTGTCCATTCTACAAAACTGTCGGAATGTTACGAAACATGATTGCATTTTATGATATGGCAAGGCATGCAGTCGAGTCTACGGCACAATCAGACAATAAAATAACATGGAATGTTATTAGGGATAGCATGTACAATATTCTTTATCAGTTGAGTTCTATGAAATTCAAGGTAAGCATAAGTTAGGATGGTTTTATTTACATATTTTAAAAAGTGTATAAAAAATGTTATATTTTTTCTTTATTTCAGGATCCAGTGCAAGATGGCGAAGCAAAGATCAGAGCTGATTTTGATCAGCTATATGAAGATATTCAACAGGCATTTAGAAATTTAGAAGATTAATTATCAGAAACATTCATACAAACATAAGTTCTCTACGTTCAGGAACCTTATGCTGGTCATTTAAGGATGTCCTGGATCTACTAAAAAAAATATATGGAACATTCGTAATCACGTATCGCATATTAAACTGTTATATTAGTTTCCAATAATTACAAGAAAATTGTATATATAAAAAGTGCTACAAATATAAAAACTACAATAATTTTATGTGTATTAACCTAACATTTAAACAAAAAATTATACGTGATGGCTGAATCATTAAGGTTATAGGACGTCCTTAAATGTATTTCCAGCTTTTATAAGTATTTATATATTAAGTGCTATACCAAGCTACTTTAAATCCTTGAAATGAAGTTATATGTAATTAATTTAAATTGTTGGAAAAAAAGATGAGATGCCTGGCGACTCAAGCTTCCGATTTTATTTGCTGTAAATGGAATTTAATCATGGAAGGATTAGTGTAAAGAAACTGTCATATGTATGTAAAATGAGAGTAAATGCATCATAAGAAGCTTTCCATTCATCCTTATATGTTGTTCTTTAAAAAAAAAACATAATCTTTATGTATTTTGTTGTATCATGGGATGAAATGGTAGCTTTTTACAAAGGAATGGAATTTCAATTAAAGAGTATTAAATATTGTATTATAATAGTATATTATGTAAATGTCGCGTTAAGTGACGAATGCAGACGTTACATAAAAGTAGATGTTATTTTAAATGTTGAAACCGTTGAAATATGGTCTGAAAGTTTAAAAAAAGGGTGTCAAAATGTTAGAACTGTTGAGGTGCAGGATCTTTTATCATTAAAAACAAAGTATAAAGAAAGATGCATCGTAAACAGTGTTCCAGTAACTTCGACATTTCCATTGTACCATATGTAAAAAACAAATAAACATTATGCATAAAAAGGCCAAACTTCGAGATTGTTAATGATTAAATAAAAATAACAGTGTTTCGATAAATTTCATTTTAATAATAATATAATATAACAATAACCTTCGCGGTATGTACATCAACGATATATATACAAACCAGTATTTAATTTTTTCAATTATTCCGACACATCGTCATAGAGTCCAAAATCCTGGGTTGAAAAAAATATGTTTATTGCTATATGCGTACGTATATCCATATGTACACACATGTGTATAAATATGCATATATAAATATATATATACACATCCATACGTGTGCGATTAGTTTATTTTACATTCTCATTATTTAAATCATTTTCTTTTACAGAAGTACCTACTCTACACTCATTAAAACATTATTAAAAATAAAAAATATTTAACGACCTCTGTAAAGATGCAATTGTCATATATGTATAATTTGTATCGCATTTTTCTTGTTTGTATTGCAACTGAATGTTCTTTCTGCTTCTTTTTTCAAATTAACTTTGGTTACATTGTTTGAAATTACATATCCAAAAGTTCCAAATCAATGCTCAATATTCACAGCCTTGGCTCGTTCATCGTACACGAGGTAATTCAATCCAATGCATATGCATACATAAATATAAAATTCTTTTTTTCATAGGTTCTATGAGGAATAGTCATAACTTCACCAGCATTCGATATTTAGCAAACATTATCCATGATATACTCATGAATGCGCAATCAAGATCTTAATGGGTCAAAATGTTCAAATATCCAAAACTAAATAATTTTATAAGCATTAAAGAGGACAGTTCAATTTAGACGCAACATGAATGATGTCGCGTACAAGTATACAAAATTATAATGATAGTTACGACCATACCATTAGGACCATGCAATATACTTCAAAGAACAGAATTTCAATATGATAAAATTTGGTGTGGTTCCTATGAAACCAAAAATTGTAAGAGTAAATAGAGTACTTCTTCTGACCATTGTATGATCAGATTCTATATCCTAATATTTACAAAAGAAGCATTGCATTACAAACTAATAATCTTTTAAGGACTCAAATGAACAACATCAACATTCGCTCCTGTGGAGGGTGACATTTGTGACCTGAGCTGAAGATTCTCACGTTTCAATTGTGTAACAACTTGTTTCAAAGCAGTTATTTCTTGTCGTAATTTTTCGTTATCGCGTAAACACTGACCCAGTCCCTGATTTGCTGCTCTTAATTCCGTTATATATTCACAGGCCTTTGATAAAATTCCACCTTTGCTCTACAAAAGAAATTCATGGAAAAAATGCTATTGTTAAATGTTTCTATAGCTGCAAATTCTATAAGTTCTATTTTAATACCTGAGTTTCATAATTTGCCTTTCCTTCACCACTACCACTACCAGTGCTGTTTGCACCTGCATTACACTCAGGAATAATTTTTCCCAATTTTGTAATCCAATTGTTTATTTTGTCTCTTCGTCGACGTTCTACTTCATTATGAGTTGCTCTTCTTCTGTCATCTCTCTAAAGCATATATTACAAATAAAACAAAATTCAAAGAGCTTTAAGGAGTGAAGAAAAAATGTACCTTTTTCAAAACAGTAGTACAATTTCTTGGTGTTTCTATTTGTAATGTAGTGGTCCTAGGAACCAATGATCTAGATGTTTGCGCAGTAGTGAAAACATCATTAGCATTTCCAATGACATAAAATTGTCCATTCAATGGGGATGTTAGGACCTGTACAGTATTATTTCCTGGTTGGGTAACTGGCAGTTCTATTTCATTACCAGCAGTAGCGCCATTTACTTGGACCACTCTATAAGCAAGAGCTTCTTGATAACGCATTCCATCTTCCCCGACAGGTTCTCCTGTAATTGATTCATAATTCAAATTTTTGCAAATTAATGACTAAGCTGTTTAGAAGCTATATGAATCAACTTCATAAATCGAAAAGTAGAGAAAGCTGATGACTTTAAACGTATTTCTTTGAAATTTACTTTACAATCTGCAATGAATAAGCTTAATAAAATATTTAATATATTTTTATATATATCTAAGTTAAAGGAAAAAGTGCAATTGATCAATTTGACTTCTAATCGAACAAAACTTAATTGTCAACTTTTGAGATATAGACGTTCTTGAATTTATGACAAATATTTATTTACCTTCGCAATCCACGATTTCCGCTTCCTCAATAACAATTCCCGTGCCCCCGTCATCCTTCGCGTTAACAGTGCTGTAAAACAAACATAAACACATTGAAGAATGGATATGTAAATTATCTATAGAATTACGTCTATGCCTATTACTTCCACGACCGTTGTCCTAAGTCTTGTAAGTGCGCACAGTGCACTACGTGATGACCTTGAGGAGACCTCGAGCGAAACAGGAGGGATAGGTGTTCGCATTATCAGCCAGTCGATATTTAACATAAACACTACCTGACATCCTGCTGTTCGAGGTGCTGCTCCAAAATATCCATTTTTTTTTCTACCAAAAACGTTTGAATTTGTCAAAATTCACGTGAGCTGGTCACGGGACACGGCAACGAGGTCATGTGGTGCACAAGATGGCGATTCTTGATTACAACGCCATCTTACGCTACTCGATTTTATTACAATTTTCAATTTTGTCCAAACTATACCGATTACTGATAATTGAAATTCTTTAATGAGCAATGTATATATTATAAATAATTAAGGCTTATAACGTAAATAAAATTTTCTTAATAAGGATAATAAATTCAAAAACTAAAGTTGAATAGTAAACAAAATTGTAAGATATTGTTCGATAATCATATGCAGAAATTAAAACTGAAAAACAGGGTGGAAGGTACATTTCTTTATTGAATTTCTGTTTGTTACATTGATCATTATAGCCAACATCTGTATGAATAAATACTTAACCTATATACATCAAGGTTACGTAATTTATGGTTTCAAACATTATTTACTAATAAAGAGAAAACGTTCCTCTCTAATACTAGTATTAATTGTGATAGGGATGAACAAGTTCGTTATAGTTACGTATTCGTAATTTGATAAAATTAGAAGACATGTCTTTCCAATAATTAATAATGATATTTTATAATTACATATAAAAATATAATTACAATAATGTATAGATATTCGTTTTTTTTTAATATTTAAAACAGTGCGTAATCAATTTCAAAATTTGCAAAATCAGTAAATTAAAATATGAAAACTTGAAATTTAATATTGAATTTAAAGAATTATAACAAGCAATTATATATCCAATTCCACTAATAAAATAAATTTAACCAGTAAAAACAAGATTTGGAAACTTATTTATAGTTCATTATATACGATATTATGAAATCTATTATGATGAATATGAACAGTAAATTCATTGAAAATTGTGATTAAAGTTAATCTATGTTTATATGTATTATGTACAAAAATATGTATCACATTCCTAATAAAATATTAGGATAGAAGAATATAATATGTAACAGAAGAATTAAATTTAAAATATATATATACATATGCATGTGTAATTTGTATTTATGTAAAATTGAGAAATTGTTGATGGCATTTGGCTAACAAAGAATTTATTTATATTAAAAATATGAAAACAATGTAACCAGGCTTTTTATTTATTTAAATTTAGACGAAAGTACTTTCGTTTTATGTTTTTAGAACATATTTAAAAATTTGAAAGTCATTTCAAGGATCGCTGTAAATACGAATAGCAGGAACTACAATGTATCCTGTAATAGTTTGATTGGTCAACGAAATACAGTTCATCATGGAGTACGTTGGTACGTACTTGACGATTTTCGTGATTTTTATTAGCAATTTCCAAGCAATAAATATTTTTTTACATTTTTTTTTATTTATTATTAATTATTTTTAAATAAAGCAAATATCTACATCCCAGAAAAATCTTACCGTGATATGTTACAATCAGGCAATTGTATATGTTGGATTAATTTCCGTACAAACAGTCATATATATTTTTGCTATGAATCTTGCATAAATCTAATTTGAAATTATTTAAAAAATATGAAATTTAACATTTATATATTTTTTCGATGAATTGCGTTTTCTCTGTTCTTTCTTTTAAATACGTGTCATTTTAAACATAACCTTTTCATTTATATAATTTTTCCTTTTGTAGTTCATTGGATTGTTAAATTTTCATTGTTTTTTGTAATCTACTAATGGTTTATTAAAGTCTTATTAATATAACTGCTCGTTTACTATTATAATATCATATTATATATGACATAATGATGACAGTATTTGTATTTAAAAAATATTGTTATTTATATTTTACAGATGCTGCAAAAAGTGAAAGCAATGACAACTCTTGTAACTCAACTCCTCGTGCTGAATTAGTATCAAACACAAATTCTAATGAAAGTTTACTGGTAGAAAAAAAGGACTCAACAGTAAAACATCAGATTCGAGGCATACAAAAGAGAGATAATAATATTGCAACTACCTCGCATGATCCACCCCAAGAGAACATAGACTTTAAAGTGATTTATAATAAACAAAGGATTAATGTAAATTTTCCACTTGATGGCACAGTGGCAAAACTAAAAGCTTATCTTCAAAATATCATATCTGTGCCACAATCTATGCAGAAAGTTATGATTAAAGGACTAGCCAAAAATGAACAAACATTAAGAAGTTTGGGTGTTACAAAAGGTAACTTTTATTATATAATATAATATTCCTTCTTTTGTGCACTGATTTTTATCTGAAATTTATTATATATTGTGTTATATAATTATACTTTTAAGGTGCCAAAGTCATGGTAGTAGGGTCAAAATTAGATGATGTATTAGCTATTTCACTTCCATCAAAACAGGATTTGTTAGATGAAGCTGCTTCCACTACAAATAAAGAACCTTTATCTCAGCAAAAAATACATAGGAAAGTATTAGATAAAGGTATGCCTGATGATGTGATGCCTGGTATATTAGATAGTAAGGTATGACATATACTTTAATTAAAGTAATAATTTTCATTAAATATTGTGTATTTTTATGCAATTGTTTTAACTTTTAGGAACCTCTACCAGAATTTCCATTGGCTGGTATGTTAAATAAATCTGGTGGTAAAGTTAGATTAACATTTAAATTGGAGCAAGATCAGCTTTGGATTGGTACAAAGGAAAGAACAGATAAAATACCCATGAATTCCATAAAAGGTGTACACAGTGAACCAATACATGATCATCCGGAATATCATATTATGGTTTGTACTTCAATATAAAATTGGCATGCTCTGACATAATTAAAATTTGTCTATTTTTTCAATTTTTCACAAAGGAAGTGTTGCTACATTAATATAATATGAACCATATGATTTACACAAACATTTTTTTAAATTATAGGCTATACAATTAGGCACAACAGAAGCTTCGAGATACTGGATATATTGGGTTCCTGCACAATACATATCCGCTATAAAAGATGCTGTTCTTGGCAAGTGGTGCTACTTCTGATCGAACATTGATGGAAATTTCGGTCTTTTCAAAAACAAAGCGTAATCAGGTGTAAGCATTGATACAAACACGACTGTACTAGTCACACATTTTTAACAGTAAGTAATAACTTATTTTGCGTTGGATAATAACTGATATGTTCTAATAAAAGTATTCTTTCTTTCTATTAAGGAAATTTTCTTAGATAATTTTTAATTTTGTTAACAATGATAAAAATATTTTATAAAGATTAATACATTTTACGAATTTATAATTACCATTTCTGATAGCAAAACGAAATGTTTATACAACATTGCGATTTCTGGATTATTGAAATTTTTTAATATATTGAAGTAATGCTAACTGTAACCTTAATTTCTCTGAATTATATCGTATATAAGATTTGTAAATATCATAAGTTTTTTAACTCTTAGGAAAATACGTTATATTAAAAAGAAACATTTTATTACCTTAGGTAAAAGAATTGTCATTTAAATGAACAGATTAAAGAATTTTAACTTTTCTGTTTATTTAAATAGAAATGCTTGGATCTTTAAAATAAAAGTGAAATGTTTGTAAAATTACATTTATAGGAGGAAGTGAAGAAAGAAGTTATGATGTTGCATTTACAATCTTTTGAAGTTCGTCGAGAAATAATTCAACTTTTTAGTACATTTAATGACATTAAATAATAAATTAAAATAGTTTAGATATTCAAAAACGAATTGTTTCAAATCTATTTTTATAGTTACAATTTATGTCGAATACCGAAACTGATTTTATAAATGTTAAGTTTTAAAACAAATTTGTCGCAAATTAATTTGATTCAATTAAAAAAAAAAAGAACAAGAAGGTACGAATTATAAATGAAATTCAAGTTGCAATAAGCTAAGTTATTATCAAGAAATATAGTCCGCATTTTATAAAGATGGAAAAAATGCAATTTTTGGTACGATGTTACTATTAGATTACGAAACAACGAATTTGTCAAAATACATTTGCACGCGTCTTGATATTGGCCTATAAAACAAAAATTTGTCCAGGGGAATTAGCCGTCTCAAAATTTCGCTACGCACTAGAGTTCAAGTGGACTGTATATCTCGACGAGCATTATTAAGACGAGCATTAAATTATTATGTAACGTTAGTATTATAAACTGCTGTAAATTAGGTTTTATACTGTACATGTACACAACTGAAGGAACGAGAACCCGGGAAAATGACAAATCAAACTTGTATCTACCGTAATATCTACATGGAATTCATAACTATTTGCACATTCGAAAAGCTATTTCAATGTCCATTTAAAACAAGACTTGTACATCATGTTGTGTGATTTGATAAAAATAAACAATTTTAAGTCTTCTCAAACGTGATTTTCTTTCATTTCTTTTTTATTTGTAAATTATATTGAAATATAAATATAATAAATATTTGTTACTAACTCACATAAATTATTTTTGTAAATAAAGTATAATAAAATAATTTTTAAGTTTTGGATCGAACTCGGGCTTCTTACCCGCATAATTGCGAGAAATCTAGATTCCCTTACGTTTGTTCGTTATGAACAGGAAACTCCTTATTATGGCTTTAAATTACTCGAGGCTAAGCAAGCTGTGCTGCAAGGTTTACTCTGTTTGAAGTAAAAAAAGAAAAGAATTATTAGAATTCTGCACGAATCAAAAATTAATTATAATTTCGCAATTGATATAAACCTTCGCATTTTGATGAGATGTATGTATGTAAATGGTTCAAGGTTGAAGGCAGTGCTTGTATGCGTGTATATGTCAAGGCAATACATATGATGATATAACATAGTTCGTGGAAATCTCTGTTTCTACAATTTAAGTCGACGTCACTTTGATGTTTTTTCCGTGACTGTCATTTTTACACATAGTGTAAATAATGAAATAGCACATTAACTCGTTACTATTAATGGTAATATGATTCTAACCAACATGTAATAAGCGTTTTCTACACAATTGAACAATGCTTTCTCTGTGACAAAAAATCTATGACCTGATGAATGAAGTGAGATCACTAATTAAGCAAAGTGTCAAAAATAAGAAATAATTTTTAAAGAAATGCGCAGAAAAACTATAAATTCTATTGTACATTTATTGCTAATGACAGAATTAATGTTGTCATTAATTTGAAATATGAGTAACCAGAAGATAAGTGGAATATGTATTATCTCCTAAGTAGATGATATACATAAAAAAGATATCCAATATCAATGGTTACTTAAATTTATATTGAATCCTGAACACTTGCCCTATTAGTAATGGAACAGAGTGATAATATTTTAGAAGATATAGAAGAAGCATTTCTAGTTTTAACAGAAAGCTTCCTGGAACAAGGTGCATCGTTAGTAGATCTTAAGTCTGCTAGTTTAGAAAATAACATAAAAAATAAAAGGAACCATATCTCACATTACTTGTGTTCTAAAAAGGTTCTCCTTGCCTTATTTACACCACTATTTTGTAGCATACTTTTTAAATATTTATATTTTGATATAATCAGAAACATTCGCGAAACTAGATGCTTAATACCAAATAATTATTTCATATGGGAATTTACAAGACCGATATCAAATTGTGATTATTGTCGGGATGTTACTTCAGCACTGATCTTGCCAAATTTAACAAGAGAAGAATTCAAACAATATGCCTATTCTTCTAGACCTATGGTGATAAAATATGCTGCAAGTCATTGGCCAGCTTCAAAGGTATTTAGCTGGAAATTCTTCAAAGATTTATATGAGAATATTGATGGTGCTTATGATTCAGTAGATGAATGTCAGTTTTTGCATTTCAAAAGTAATCTTACCAATTTACGTGATGTTTTTGCAATGACTGAAGAAAGAGCTATGCAGCATAATGGTAAAGATCCTTGGTATGTTGGTTGGAAAAATTGTCACCTTCAGATTTTGGATATTATGAAACGGTACTACAATCTACCTCATTTTTTACCAGAGGATGCAGAGGTTCCTTATTCCAATTATGTTTTTCTAGGATATGAAGAAGGTGCCATTATGCATGTACGTATAATGGTAATAATACATGCACACTTATTTTTAATTATTTTTAGTTAATCACAGGTTTTATTTTGTTTACAGCTAGATTATATTTCGCGTCTAATGTGGCAAGGGCAAATTATAGGCAATAAAACGTGGAGCGTCGCTCCGACTCCGGAATGTGATAATGTTTGTACACGTTTTAATTTTACTGTTTATGCTGGAGATATTGTTTTGTTGGATACAAGAATTTGGTATCATAGCACTTATGTGAAAGGAGGAAACTTTAGCTTGACAGTCACTTCAGAGTATGGATAGATCTTTATATGTATATTGCAAAATTGTATTTGATCAATTTTACAGACTACATAGATAGGATTCTATGGAGTTGAAAATTTTTATATTATAAAATTAAAAGATCCAAATGTTTTGCCTTGTTAAATTATTGCATTATATTGATGCTTAATTAAATATACATAAAGTTTTTATATGCACAAAAACTTTGATATTATAGGACATGCTATTAATGAGTAGCATTACATTATTTATGAAATTTTTATATAGTAAAATTTTTGGAGGTGCCATTTTTAATGAAAGATATATATATTTACTAATGCATAGATTAGAATGTATAGAAGATTAAATTTTGCAATATTTTAGATTGCCTATTTATTATAATTATTATGCATCGAGTTATATAAAATTTTTGGATATTTATTGGTTTTGCCATAGTTAAGAACTAGTGGAAATAAGAATTAACGAATTTTTTGGATACTATTAGCACAAATGAAAAAACAATTTGTACTGCAATGTAACTGGCCATTATATGTTTGAAAATTATTTCTGTATTCGTATATTTGAATTCTTATACATGTATATGCATTTAAAAATGCATGCAGCACAAGCTATTATAGAACATTTTACTTCCCATAAAGAGATACATACAGTTAAACACGCTTTGACTAACGAAATTTCGTGTAAATTTAATGCATAAACTTTACTGAAGGCGATCAATTGTTATTTATTTTATATTTAATTATATATATGTATGTACATGTACAAATATATTCAGCCTATAATTTTTAATAAAATATATGAATATAGATAAAGTGTTTCAATGTGACCTTCCCTGAATACTGATATATAGCAACTTTTATTTTATATATTCATTTAATTGCATAAAACACAACGCGATAGAACTTTTTTTTAATAAATCGTTTATACAGTTTGACATTGCAAGTATAAATACTCGCATACTTCGAAGCATAAAAGTACAATATATCGTGTTATATTTAAAAATTGTGGGTAGCATAGGAAAGATAGAAATATTGTTTCATTTAATTACACACACCAAAACGACATATATCAGAACCTAAAGTGGAATGCATATACCTGTTGCTATGCAATACAGCATATCATACATATAATACTAATTGAACAATGTGCTGATGTTACATCATCATTTTCAGACTTCAAGGTTGCATTTCTACTGATCCTTTTTCTCTGTTGCCTGTTGAAAACTTGGTGGACTTTCCTAAGTTATATACAAAGGAACATTTATTTGTAGTATTAATTTTTGATTTCCAGATAATATTTTAAAATTATGTAATAAATGTTCTACTTACATAGTATGCAGGAGGTGGAACATAGGCGCACTGGGGTCTGTTTGGATCATAATATGCACTTTGAGCAGCTTCTGCTGCTTTTGCATCTGTAAATGATAAAAGGAATAAAACACTGATATAACAAAAACATTAAATTTTTATTCGAAAATATATTTAAATTTATGATATGTCACATACATTTGTACATATTTGAAGTAGTAAATTTAAATTGATCTGGCATTTTCGATTTTTATAAAAAATATTGAGATAAATTAATTTTTTAAATATATATTTCGTAGTTTGGTCTTTCTAAGATTTTAATAATTTTATTTATTTTATAACAGTATTGATAAATTTTATCTTGTAGATAAAATCATAAAGCAAATCACTTTCAATATTTTCACATGAATCTTGAGATAGTTTGTTTAAAAAATTAATAAATTAACACAATTTTTCAAACAGTAATAGAGTAGCAATATTTTGTGAAAGGACAAAGTTTTGGTTGAATGAGTCATTGAATATGTTAAAAATTTATATTCTTCTTAGTGCTATTTTAACGAAAAAGAAACAAAATTAACGATTGATATACTGTTTCGATAATTTACACTAACGAATAAACAAATAAAAAATAATTAACGAGCCATAATAACACTCGCGTATTTTTGAACTATCTCTGACAACTATGTGATAATAACTGAGCATAGTGAAAGTCAACCTTACTGCAGGTCTACCAAACCTGTTGTGCAATAATGTTGCATAATATTTAATACTTAAAGATTTTCAAGTGAAATAAAAACTATGGTATTATTGCTCGATTGTTTTACGAACGAAATACATACGATTTTTATAATAGAGCAATATTTCAAATTGGTGGGTTTAAATAAAAACAGCAAGTTATATTTGGCTAAATTTTAATAACATAATATGTTCTTGTATTATAATGATCATCACAAAGCTATATATGATCGAAGCAGCAAAAATATAATACTTTAATATACAATAATAATTGATAAAAAAACAAATATTTAAAAATAATTTGATATTCACTGTTATGTGTATGTATTATATCATATGATCCTCATGTCATAAAGAATAGTATAAGATACAAGTTCATTCATTTGTTCCTTCTTTGCACTTTTAATATACTAACTAATATTTTTTTATCTTTCATTTATTATAATTTATTTTAAAGACTTTCGAAAACTTGGCATTATTCAGATAAAGTATGATACAAACATGCATACACAAAACATGTAGCCCCATATGTTTAATAATTAGTAATTAGGTGGGTATGGATTGTAAGGATTTTGTTGTGGGTAATAGCCAGACTGTGTATAATTATTACCTTGAGAATATGGAGTATATGGTGGAGGATTTTGTGGATAACTGTTATATGCTGGCTGTCCATAGTTTGGATACGCACCTGCTTGGGACATTGGTTGGGCATTATAACTTGGATTAGCCCACCCAGGTGCTCCATTTTGTTGAGGTGGTGTCCAATTAGGTTGTTGACTGGAAGTGCCCCATGCACCTTGTGACGGTGCATTTGCATATCCTTGATAAGGTGTATTTATACCAGGATACGGAGGTGGCATATCCGTCATATATACACTGTTTGCTATACAATATAAATTTACATTCCTTATATGTGTATAAAACATTAAAATTGTGCTAATTGTAAGAAAACTAATAAGGTTTTTATTACATTGAAAAGATCTTAGAGAAAAATAGATGTTTAACCTGGTGGAGTATGTGAAAATGCATCATTTTGTGGAAGCCACCCATAATAGCCAGTCTGTGTTGCTTGGTAAGCAGGTGGTGGAGCTGCATACCAATTTGATGTTGGTGGTTGGTATGGCGGTGGAGCATCGTTTGCAGGTCCGTTACGTTGAGCTACAAATAGGTAAAAACAGTTATATACAAAGCATTGTAATGTTCATAGATAAACAATAAGAGAGAATTATTAAAGTTTATTCCTGCTAAGATAACTAATTATAACGAACTCACCCATTGCTGCTGCTCTTAACATAGCTTGACCAAATTCTATTGCACCACCACTTTTGAAATGCAATTTGAACTTGCATTCTCCAATCCAATTGCCATTTGGTTGAGCACGGCATTTACCTTTGATGTAATTAGCACCAAATATTGGCTGTTCTATTTCAACATCACATAGTGTTATAAAAGGAAAACTAAATGACTGCATCCTTTCTTTGAGATCTTTGGCATTAAAAATCATTCGATGGGTGGTCAGGTATAATCTACCATATTTGGTACCAGCAAATTCCACTTGTTCTGGTCCATGGAATTCCATTGTGACATTGTCACAAAATAATAATATGCTAAATAAATAAAGATTTTATTTGTTTATATCGTAACTAGTACAATATAGAAAAAATTGAAATGACGATGATTTTTATCAATTCTAACAATTTTATTGCAAATATTTGATATATCTTTGATGTAGTAATCATTATTCAGAGAAACGATTATTGATAAAAAGGAAGTTACATTCGGAAGGCTACGACGATAACTACGTTGTAAAAACGTCATAAGCAAGAACATGTGAAACAACGATCACATTATCAAAAGTTACTAATATATTTTATAACTTACCATTCTCCGGCGTGTATTAGAACGCCCCCGTTAGCGTGCGCTGTATTTAACGACATACTTTTCTAACGTTTTTTCCAATACTGTTGAAATTTCCAGCAACAATCTTCCTTCATCAGCTGATTCATAAGTGATAAGTATGGCGCAGTGCGCACGCGCACTTATCTCTATATAATATATTTAACGATATAGTATATGCGCACAATACGTATATGATGAACTTGTATTTCACATAAATGCGTAACCATCTTTCTCAATTAAAATATTTTTGATGATACTGTTCAAAATACTTCACTAACTGCTAAAAATTTAAACATGCATAAAGTATTACATATATATATGCAAACTTATACTAAAATATAATTGCAACAGACTCATGCAATACCTTAGCGCTAAAACAGAATTGAAACGCGTATACATTTTCGTATATATGTCTGGAGGATATACTTCATTTATAATTTATGTTCACTTTAGGAACTAGTATGAAAAATAAGGGGAACCATATCTCACGATACTTGTGTTTTGAAACGATTCTTGCCTTATTTAAATTGATATTTTGTAGCATATCTATTCAGACTCAGAAGCATTAGTGGAACTAAATGCTTAATACCAAATAATTATTTCATATGGGAATTTACAAGGTCGATAGCTGAAAATTCTCCAAAGATTTATATGAGAATATCGATAGTGCTTCCCGAGTTGAAACATCGTCACGATTTATCCCAAAGTGTTGGAATGAAGAAAGCTTAAATTCTTATATTCAACATTCGCGGGAACACGGGGAGAAAAGACGCAAGTGCGCACGCAGAAATCAATGCCGCAAATTTTCAAAGCATGCGCCAGTGCACGAAGACAATCACGTCTGTACTACGCGTAAAGAAATAAATAAGGCAGTGATCAGGTGCAATTAACCGATTGGCAGGAAGTGCGTGGTGTAGCGGAATCAGACGGTTCTTTTTTAGTAAAAGCCGCCCAGTTAAAATTTTTCCGAAAACAATGAAATCATAAAACAGTTCAACGGTTAATTGATTACTGTTTTTTTCATTCTTAATACGCGTCGATCACGGCAGACATGGATGAAAATTTGAGCCGGGGCTACGTGCAGTTAGGGAAAGCGAGGGGCATGAACGAATTCAAATTTTCCAATGGATTCACTCATCTGTCACCGCCTGTTGACAAATGCAATTTCATCTACTTCGCCCTTATACTTGGCGGCATAGGATTCCTCTTGCCGTACAACAGGTCACGCCGCAATCAGACACTATATTCCTCCGTGTGTCGGCAATCGAATGTCAAAGACCTCTGTATCTTTAATTTACGTTCTTTTCTTGAAAGTAAAATCGAACTTGCGGTATACGATTGTGCATGCTTATGTCGAACACCAAAACCATGTATACCTTATGTTTTGATATACAGTGGATCCTTGCATAACGTTGATTCGTATAACGCGATGAGAAGATCGTGTCAATACTCGTAAAGCGCGATAAGCCGTACATAGCGTCTTATGTGCTTTTTATTTCTTTTGTGCTTCATTTCCATAGCATCAAATTTGTGTAGTCATATAAACATGCTACTAAATGATACGAAATGTAATGTACTTGGATCTGTTTAATTGGTTTGTAAATGCTATGATAAATACAATGTTACGCCAATACTTTTTGTAGCCACCGTATTTATATATAGGGAAGCTAACAGTTATAAAGAATGTAAAAATTTATCTCTTATCCTCGAACTGGTATAGCTGATATCAAAAAAAGATTCGTATAATGCCTAATATTGCATAAGGATCTACTGTATTTTTAATAGTGATTCTAGATCGTAAATGCTTGTTGAAAATCTATCAATGATCTCAGGGATGGTCATGTGAGAATATTGCATGACTATACTTAGTAGTAGATTGTTAGTAAAAAATATTCCTAATAAAAAATATTAGTTAGGTGAGTTTATTATTCATGGAACGTAACGTCGATATGTCTGCTTCTTACAGTTTCATCATAGCGGTGGACTTTTTTCAAGCGAGGTATCCCGGAACTACTGTAATATTCGATATGTCAGTTGTCTACATTATCATGGCCTTTTTCGCGGTTTTTGCAAATAATATTTTGATCGAAACATTGTCCCTAAACACACGGATAACATTTGGTAAGAATTAGATTATTAAGAGCATGAAAAAGACATTTGTATAAAAATATGCTATTATTTAATATACTAATATGAATTGTAGGATATCTGGTAGCCTTCGTCACCTTAAATTTTGTTGTGATTTCCGAGATCTGGTGGGAGCCTTTTAACGTGGCTACTTCTTACACGATTAATTTAGTCGTCGTTGCAATAGTATCGCTGGGCTGTACCGGTAAAGAATGCTTTGTGTCATGAATTCCATGATAATTCACATTTTATATTAAAATTGCTATTTTTTAATTAGTTCAACAATCGAGCTTTTACGGATACACTTCCATGCTTCCCAGTCGATACACGCAGGCGGTGATGATTGGAGAAAGTGAGAAATAAATACTCAAATAATCGTTTTATTTAAAGTATCGAATTGACGAAGTATTAAAAAGAAACATGTACTCTTCTGTAGGCATTGCTGGCCTTTGGGTATCAATCAATCGAATATTAACAAAGTCTTTGCTTGATGATGAACGTAGCAACACATCCATGTTTTTCGTTTTATCGAATAGCACGATTCTAATGTGCTTCTTACTAAACCAAAAAGTTCGCAAGACTGATTTCGTGCAGTTTTATATAACATTATGTCAAGAAAGAAATCGAATTACATTAGAACCGACGGAAGATGTTGGTTTGGTACGTATCAATTATTATTAATCAATAATTTTAATTAAATAATATTAAATGTTTTTTGTGAATAGATGGATCCATTGGATCAAGTCGGAGACCCTTCGAAAGGTCAGTATGGAGTTCTAAAGATTCAGACTAGTCCTTTAGGAAATGAATCTGCAAGTGGAAACACCGAGCTAAATGGTAAAAATTACAATTCATTTCTAGTGCGTCGAATAACATTTATTTGTGGTAATAAATCAATAATTTTTATTTTTAGGAACAAATCAGTATTCACCATTCTCATTCAGTAATCCAGTATATGAACCTGGTGCGCCATCAGGAAATCCTCCTGGTAGCGCTGGTCCTACATACAAAGTTGAAGATGTAGTTGTTATGAGAGGAACGTATGGAACTCAAACTAGTAAACCGTGGTCTGAAATCAAAAGTACCATATTCTTTAATTCTAAATTTTCATTATACCATAAAATTAATTTTTCTTCGCGAAAAACTAACATACATGATATTTTTTAAGAGGGTTTCCTTGCAAGACTTGAAGTGGCAAAGATAATATGCCCATATATGGCTAGTATTGGTCTAGCATACTTTGTAACACTTTGTTTGTACCCTGGAATTATGTCAGAAATTATCTCTTGTGAGCTTGGATCATGGATGCCGGTAATTTTGATGACAGCGTTTAATGCTTCTGATGTATTGGGCAAGGTATAAAGAATTTTAATGTCTCGAATATATATTCGCTGAATATACATTCACCTAAAATTTAACAGTTGCGCGCATATGGATATCTTGTTATTTAATATTTCAGATACTTGCTTTGATTCCTTACGATTGGAAACGTACCCAGTTACTATCATTTGCCAGTGTTCGAGTTATATTGATTCCTTTATTTCTACTTTGTGCATTACCTAGAAGTACTCCAATATTTTCTGGAGAGGGATATCCATTGCTACTTTCTTGCTTGCTTGGCGTCACAAATGGTATCGTTGGGTCGGTACCAATGATGCAGGCACCTACCAAAGTACCGGAGGGACATCGTGAATTAGCAGGTATTATATACTAAATGTATATTTAAATTTTCATTTACGATGCGGACTCATTTTTTATAACGTTACTGTATCTTTTTAGGGAATATTATGACTTTGTCATATACTACAGGTTTGACAGTAGGCTCGTTATTTGCATACATACTGGATACTCGTTTCGAGCTACCAGTCCAGTCAAAAGATGTATGCTTTAATGCATTAAATCCATCAGTAATGCCACTTAATAATACAACACCAAGCATTTTAACAACTATTATGTCTTCCGCATTACCCACTTTAGAAAACGTTACACCAAAGGTAAAAACTACTGTAACTGTCTTGTCAACTATTTTAACATCCACTTTGATGTCTAATAATACTACCGTTAGTACATTAACTACTGGTGTGATGGAAGCATCCACGACCATATCCCCGAAGATGTTTGTTAACGTTACCGCTTCAGTTAATAATGCAATTTTACAACACTAGGATACGCACGTTTGTGTGTTGTGTTGAATCTGGTGCTTTATCTAAATAATTTTATTCAAATAATTTATTATGACGTAGAATATTATTTATTGATTTGTAGATTATAATTATTTATTCGTTTAAATTATCGCAGTTTTTTCCGTACAAAATGATACCAATAAATTTGTAAAATATTAAAGAGACTTTGATTCCACAGAACGGTAGTTTAAATCGCCAGGTTGAACACACACACAAAAATTCGAATTCTCGATCCTTATAATTTCGTAAATATTGCAGTAATTATTTACTCGAGTTTTTACCGGAATTTATTAACGAGTAAAAGATACTTTTAACAAAAAAAGTGATCAGGAGTCAATAAAACAAACACGGAGTAATGTTATATCCACATTACGTCGAATAAGTACTTCTTTTTAACTCCTGTAGAATAATTAAGCCAGAAAAAAGCTTTAAAAGTCTTCTTCGATGATATTATTGTGTCTTTTATATAATTGTGGCTAATTTTATAGCCATCTACTTATTAAATTTTATTGTTAAATGCAAAAGAAAAGATTCAAATATATAGCTGTAAAATTTGTTGCACGTGAGAAGGAGAACAAAAGATCTTTTTAATCCTTAAATAATATGATGACGAATAATTGTAACTCGACAGAGACAATCCTAATGCGTTAACTCATAGTGTTCCTTTATTTATTTAGGCAATTTTAAAAATTAAGAAAATAATATTTCTCCTAAAGTTTCTGTCTAGATAAAAAAGAAGAATCTGCTACTGAAAATAGTATTTGACTTCGTATCATTTAAGGATTAAATCATATCCTTCGATGAATTGTTTTTTAATTTAAAACTTGTTAACTTTATGTTAATCCTAGAACTGTCCGGAACGACACGAAAAAGAGGGAAATTATATCCAAACGAAATTCAAAGTCCTTCCTGGTAGTTCTGAGCATTGCACTTGTTAGATCAATGGTTGAGACGTAGCAAATTTATGCGATCTAGTTATCGTGCAAGTATATTCTGTAAGAGATTGTTATATGTCTGCGTGAATAGTTAATAATTATAAATGTAAGATACATATACTTACAACATACTTCCGTATGAAACGAAGAAAACGATGAAAAAAGAAGAAAAGAAGAAAAGCATGTGTTTTTTTCGAGCGCGTAGTTTTTTACCTAAGTTAATACGCCCAGAAACATATCCATATTGTTGCGTGGAAAGGATTATAATCAAATATTTTCGATCTTTGTAGCCACTGAATGAAACTTTACACACTGGATAGGTACACTCTGCGAAAGATCATATTTTCACGCGTTGTCATATAGAAGTTAAACGTATAATTAAAAAAGAGAAGGAAGGGTAGATTCTTTACCAGAATTCTTTTCACTATTTCTTTCTTAACGTTTGTTTTATATTAAATCACATAATGAAGCTCATCCAAGCTCGTGAATTAAATGGACTTAACCGACAATTTAAAGCTCGGAAGCATTTTTACGAACGTTCCGATGATGGATTACACTTCAAAATATAAAAGATTACATCTTAATAGATAAATGTATATGCGTAATATTCACCAAATGTACCACCCATCCAAACAGCTTACAGTTGTATTTCATATATTCAAAATATATCTAGAAATCGTTTAGAGATGAAGCATACATACACATACACAAACACACACAAATACACATGAACCCGGGATTACACGTAAAACATACACACGTAAGAATTGTCTATACATACCGATACACATGCAAATTCGAGGTAATGCAAATTAATCATATCAATCTTCGATTCGTATCATCGATTCTATCACAATTTCTCTTGTACGATGGTTTGTTTTATCCGATCGCAATCCGGATGCACAAAACGTCGACACCTTTTTCAGACTCAGTGTGGAGTAAGATTGTTAAGATTCGCGGAGAACCGACAAGTCGTTACATACATGTCATGTGTATATCTTTACTCTCAACATATCGAGATATGATGTGGGGTTTTGAAAATTTATCAAATAGGAAAATTTGAGAAAAGTGTTGGGGAATTTTCAGTACAGGGAAAAAACGAAAACACGGCACGTTCCTTTCTGAGATATTTTTTTATGAGATGAATTCCAGTTTTACAATCGCATCGTAGGCGAGAAAAGATATTTTAGTGGTTCGTTAAACGACTACGGTATATTTTTTATTGCCCTTTCATTAGTAACGTAAACTTGCAATATAAGTTCCATGATATATCTGCTAAAACCTATGTCAGAGAAAAGAAACGGAAAGAAAAAAAATGCACGTGGGAGAAAGATACTTGAAAGGTCGAACGTAATTAGAGGAATTTATACGAGGATTATTAAAAAAAATCGTAATAGAATTATGAAATGAGTGATGAGGTATGATTATGAGTGTACAGTATAAGAATGCTTCTTAAACGATTGTGTGTAGAAAATACGGAGAGTCCTTTTGTTTGATAATCATATTTTTCATTAAAATGTAACTATCCGTATGTCAGATACGACATGGAGTAATATTCCGTACAGCCTTTAATATATATATATATACTCGTTAAAAGAGTACGTATACAAAGAAGGGCAGATGTGATCAATTTTTACATTAGTCTTCTACGTATCAGAAGTTACTCCACATCGTAATTAATAACATGTACAAATAATAAATATGTATATATATATATTATATTCTTTAATATATCTTATCCAAGTATAATACTCTTTACGAATCAAACATTACACTCTTGACCACTATCATTAATTGATACTGTCTCCTATATTAGTTTCCTTTACATCAATTAATTGATCTCGTTTTTTTCTTTCCTTTACTAAAAAACGAAAGGGACAAATTAATGTACTGAATTCTATACGTATTATCAAAATACTGTCACTTAATCGGTAATAATTCGCAATAATATTTGTTAACAAATTTAAGTGACACAAATATCTTTTTTTCAGATTTTCCCTACCTATTACAATAAGCTAAGGCCGGTTCATCAGATATTAACCAAGTCGATTTAAGAGTATAATCACTGGAGCAGCTTAAAAAATAATTAATCAGCAAAGTGATTATGCTCTTAAAGACCGTCAAACCTTTACGTTTCCTTTATAGTGGAATGAAATGGTAAACGCCATTCTATCACAGTTAAATAAATTGAATACGCTAAGTTAAATGTACGCATAGTTTTCAAACAGTCATTTAAGATACTTAGCAGCCCAGTCTGTTCGACCATGAAGACTTCCGCTACCTTTTGTGTTCAGCACAGTTCCGTATGCGATTGGTTGATGTGTTCCTTTATTTGTACTTTCTATTGAACCCATAATTGTTAATAGTAATAAATTAATAACTGAGATTCAATGATCAACGTTGAAAGTATCTGACCAAATGTAGAAGAATTATTTGTCTTAAAAAATGGACAAGATTTAGAATACTTACTGATATTCTGTGTACCATAAACGCTGGGATAAGGCAACCTTAAAGTTTGGTCGTTGAGATATCGATTTCGTGGAATGTAATATTGTCTTGTCTGATTTTCGACAGAGTCCTTAGGTACCCAGAAGGAATCGGTGAATTCTTCGTACTTCTCCATCGGTTGACCAACCAGGTTCCGTATTAATCTAGGTCTGTTCGGGTCGGAGTCTCCGTTTCTTCAAAAATAAAAAAGAAAACGAGAAACCATTAGACGAAATCTCGGTTAAAATAAATCGATTAAAAACTTGAATCTCAGGAATTCATCGATTTAATTTATTGAACATCTTTTGATTTACAATGGAAGGCTGATAGTGTACAAGGTATAAAAAAAGAAAATCCAGTCTGAGAAAAGAATTCTCGAAAATCAGTCACGTCCATTAAACAGCACCTAATTACGAGTAAATAAAAGAAATAATCTCAAAAGAAATATCCTATCGTGTCCAGACGCGTGAAACATTTGCGAAGCTCGTTTTCCCAGATCATACAATACAGCAACGTACATCCCAGTATTGTCAGCGAGCAAGGGATCAGAATTTGCTTTAGTAGATCTCGAAACATTCGATACCTGGACGCTAAACTCGCACTTGGACCCGCGACATATCGAGCCACAGCGATATAATGTTGCTTCCCCGATGCTTTTCGACCATTTTTCACGTTTGATGGCTGCAATTGATTCCAATTGATGGTCGATGGCTCGTTCCAAGCTGGCAGCACCCAGTTCCCGTTGCTCTGCCGCGCATTCTCTGGCAAATAATTGGCATTCCAATTGGCACGGTTCTCTTTGTATAGTCGTTCTGGGACTAGCTTTGCGTTCACGTTCTCGGGAATGATCTTGCTACTGACGTGGACAATTCAAGGATTAGATTTTATATAGAGTTGTATCGCGGTGCGCAGGGGGGATTCCTACTTAATACGCAGCTTTTCGATTTAGCAAATTCGAGCAACGCACCCCAAGAGCTCGGCAAACTCGTCCTCGTCCAACTTTTGGGGATTGCTCTCGCGCATGTAACTATTATGGTTCAACAAAGGTAGTATCGTTTGCTGTTGCTGCTGCTGCATCATTTTCTCTTGTGCTCTGTAATTAAGTGCAAGCTCGTTTAATATTTTTAAACGTCGATTTCTTAGCTCTTAACATATGAAGTTAGAATTCTTTATAGATATTCTTTATCAAAACCGAGTCTTTGATGGAGGTTTTCTCAACGTTATGTTAAATATCTCGTATCATAACGATTTTCTCATAGTGATTCATAAGTTCGTAAGAATACTACCAGGAATCATAAGTTTCGCAACTTACGACAACTATGAAGCACTTGATACTCATCACTTCATTTATTGAAAGAAACAAATACATAAAATGAGTTAAGTGGAAGATTCTATGCCTCAAGATAAAACGGAAATCGAGAATAGCAAAATTGTGTCGGATGCTTCGTTTTCCAGAAAATCGAATTTAAAAACTTGTTTTCTTCTCTTTTTGTTTCTACTTGTTGAAATTAAATTTTGATATAGAAAAACATATTGGAAAATTGCTAGCGATGTGTTTTTGACATTTATCAATTCAAGGCAAATTCGATCAAAAAGTATCGAGATCATTGTGTAACTCTACCTTTGTATGCTAAGGTATAAAGATACAAATATCGATTCAATTCACCTGGATTCCATCGAAGTCCTGAGTACTTCTTGCTGGGCGTAATTGTACGGTTTAGGAACAGGGGGTGGAAGATTCACTTTGTTCAAAACGAGATCTCGTTGAGATGTGACACCAATCTTTGTACTATTAATTATACGCGGGATGTTCGTTTGGAAATAGGGATACCTATAAAACCATTATTTCAATGATTATTAATTATTTCTTGTTACAGTCTACAAGGTGAATCAACTAAATGAAATTACATAAATTTCTTTCTAATCTATCGTTGTATGAAAAAGTCTGTTGAAACAAAATTGACACTAATTCAACAAAATAAACACTACTAATAAACCCTTAAAAAATAGAAGTAAAAGTAAAAGTATAATAAGTAAAAGTATAGAAAATAATGGTGAAATATTATTTTTGTTATTGTCCATTCCATTTAGCTGGCCTATTACAAGATAGATCGAATGTACAGATATTCTCTAGGTAGCTTGTAAAAGTTTTACCTTAGGGATTGCTGTGCTGTAGGCCTTTTAATAGGATTCCACTGTAACATATCTTCCATAAGTATTACTGCTTCTTGGCTAGCATTTGGTATTAAAACGGTTAACGATGTGCGAGAAAAATTTGGAAACTTGAAATTCATAGCGGCAGCCAGTTGATATCCGTCTGGCCAATCATCCTTCTCGGGCGTGCCAATGACGGAACATATTTTAAAGATTTCATCGATTTCACTTTTCCCGGGAAAAAGTGGCCGAAACGTGTATAGTTCGGCCATGATGCAACCCACCGCCCAAATGTCGATCGGGCTGTTGTAAGTCGTGGAATGGAGCAGCACTTCCGGTGCTCTGTACCTGAAATGAAACCCTTAAATTAATTAAAAAGAAGATTCTTAATTTCTCTTACGGATTTCAATTCATATTCGTTTCTATCATCATTATTATAAATATTAATATTATAAATATTAATATATAACGTTAATTTTAAGTACGGATACAACTGAAAGATAAGATATTGTTTTTCTCTAACTGAAAAGATTAAAAAGAGACTAAAAAGATTTCTTCATTATTTCATCCCTTATTATTCGTTAAAAATCACTTTACAATTTTCTTATTCATTTTAAATAAGTCGTCCAATGGATGAGAAATATAATTTTGTCAATTGTTCGTGCGATTATTGTTAATTGAACGTACTATTAATAATTATTGATTGAACAAATGTTTGAGTAAATAGATATTACCATCTGGTGGATACGTAATCAGTGTAAGGCGGCCTTGAACGTATTTCTCTAGCCAGGCCGAAATCAGCAATCTTCACAAGTTCCGGTCCCATACATAATAAATTTTCAGGTTTCATGTCGCGGTGAAAAAAACCATGTTTATGCATAAACGCCAGTCCTTGAAGCACCTGGTATACTATATTCTTGATTACCGGCTCAGGGAAAAGTTTGTCTCTGTTACACAATACATTCATAAAAATCTATTCCCTAAAAGTTGTATAGATAATTTAATACAATCTTTTTTTACCTGTCCTTCATTAGTTGGTAAAGATTCTCCTTCATGTACTCGAAGACGAAATACAACACGTCGTTTTCACGAATTACTTCCTTTAATTTGACTACATTGGCGTGACTAAGCTTTTTCAAGGACTGCAAACGAGAAAAATTGGAACGAATATTTAAGTAATTTCTTTTTCATTCTGAACGCTGGAATTATTTTAATAACTAATTTCCGTCAGCGAATAAATTAGTTATTAATTTTAGATATAATCGAAGAATATATCGAATCTAAGAATTTGGAAAATAACACGTACATCTATAGGAACGAGTTATTATCTAGACTATGAATTTTTATACAAGTTCATACATTTACTTGGCAATTAATAAAAAAAAAAAGACAAGCTAAAAATGACAATGCATACTCTACTTTGTACATCGTATATCTGCATACAATAATCTATTCAATGCATTTCTACAATTTTAAATTTTGTATGTAATGCGTCAAAAATCATAGTTCAACGATAAAACCGAATTACGAATTCTCTTGCTAGGGTCTAAAAAATAAATTATTCTTTTTGTATTACTTTAACTTCGCGCAAGTTCATCGCCTCTTCCCACGAATAATATTTCCTCTTCATTCTTTTTATGGCAACCTTTTCCCCGGTATCGATGCGTTCCCCAAGAACAACGGAACCGAATGTTCCATCTCCTAATTGGTTTAATGTTATGTATCGATTCATTTTCATCGATGTTCGAATTGTCGAAGGTTTACAACATTTCTTCAGCTTGCAGACTGATTGTTCGTTTCAAAGTACTCTGGATGCATCATATTAATTTCTGAAATAAAAATTGCCACTTTTTTTTCATGATCTTGAAAAAATTGATTCAAGATTATTTTCAGAGAAATTAAATTCTTAGATTGAATTTTCTACTGAAATAATATTTCAACAGATTGTCTTCCCAACCATATTATACGAATGAAATGTCATGCGAATTTTGTTTCACCATCTTATCGTTATTTATAACATCCGCGATCATTATCATCTTATTTTCCACTTAATGTTCATAAATAATAAATAATAAATATCGATCATGATGATTACACTTGTTTAACTTCATTAATCCCCAAAATGAAAAAATGTATTTTGGTAAAATTCCAGTCATAATAGCAATAGCGTGATTTTCGCTAATGATAGCTCATAAAGATTATGATAATGCAATGTAATAATAGCTCAATACTCGAGTAATAATCATTATTCTTTTTGCATAGTACGTAGTAGATGACGTACGTTAAATCATAAATAGTTATCTAAAACTACTTAAATTTACATGAATTGTTAGTTAATGTCGTTATTAGAGTGCCCATTAGAACATTCGATAAGTAATATAATTATACAAAATGTATATTCATTTGTTATGAATTTGTTATGACATTTCGTAATCTTCATTTATAAAGCGACATTGATGTCAATATGTAGTTGCGTTCAAATGGCTCTTATGTAACATGAGAAAGTATCAAAGCGTTCTTTTACTGTTTCTTTCAGCAAACGGAGACACACATTTTTCCTGTAGAAATATTTTTAAATAGTAGACAATTATTTGATTAAATTAATCAAATTATCACTTTATTTATCTTATCTTTCTCTCAGATTTCGTATCATTAGTGAATTATTACTAATTCATCGCTAATTCGAAATAAGACTTTTTCATATCACATTATCCGAAATAGAAAGATTAAGGCCCTACGAAGGCTATCTACGAAGCGACGTTTCATAGACGCCTATTAGACTCGTTGATGGCGATAGTGGAAAGTATTCAGCGGTCATTGTGAAGCAATGTGCACCTGTTCACGAAAAAACAATGAACAGAAGTTTTCGTTGCTACGCGTTTTCGTCATGACAACTGGTCTTTGTCAGTAATCAGTAGCGAGGCGTACGTGTACGTTGCAGCTACAAACAAATGTATTGATATAGAAAAAAAGCGTCTTTCTCGTTGCTCGACACTTTAAAATGATGACAAGACAAGATGTATCTTACTGTACGTTTCGTTAATTGAACATCGACGTAGATCACATTGGTCGTGTCTAGCAGACTACTCGTAGACACTGGGCTTAATCTTTCTGTTAGTTATCTATACGTTATATAAAATAATATATTAGTTATCTATGTGTTCATCAATATTTATTTATCTACGAAATCTATCTATCATCTAAAAGGAGAATTTTATCGGAGTAATCATTATCTCTCTCTTTGTTTTATATTTTTTCTGGAGAAATCAAATTCGATATAACGGGTAAATTATTGTATCTGATAAGGTCTATTTACAACATCGCTCACCAGGTAATAGTTAAAATTGCTAAAAGTTTATTATTTTTGAGATTGATTTTTATGCTTCCTCGTTGTTCATTGATATAGTTGTTATTTCTGTATTCAGAGGTAGGATTCGATCTATCGATTAAATCTATCGATTGTATCTAGAACTATCTTCTAGTTACTATTTATTGCCATTTTCAACAGATATTCATCGATACCACAGTGATGATCGAGAAAATTTGTTTGATATCGAACATAACAATGACAACAATGAACGATCGTGAAAAACCTTTACTAAAGAAAAATCGTGCAATTGATTGAAGGAAAGGCTGTACACACTTCAACTAGCTTATACCACTTGTTGGAAGTTGTTGGAGTTAAAGTTTTATTGCTAACGGTAATGCTATCGAGAAAATGCTGATATACAGTTCGTAAAATATGAAACGGTATGCCGATACCAATATGTAGGTACTATCGCATTGAATTGTTAACTGAATTTCAATTACATTGAAATATTGACACTTGTTACTTCTTAGGTATATGAGTGCATTTTGCTAAAGACACGTGTACTTTATACGTCGTCTATATGGATAAATGTGTAATTAAGTAAATGAATAAATAATTTGGTGACATTTTTTGTCCGTTTGTCAACATATGTAAAATTGACGTAAAGAAGGAATAACAACTACCGTCAATTCGAATAAAAAATAATATCATAGATAAGGAGATTAATTTTAAATGCATAACATAAATCGTTAATCGCTAACAATCACTGCTGTTTTGTAACTGGACTGCGGATTATGTATTTACGTATTTATGGGAATTTTGAAGGCGCAAGCACGCGTAATATACAAAAAATTAATATTAAAGGCATAGTACTATCTGTAGTAATATTTAGTGCGTCAAACAAATTTCTGTCCATGTTCTATCCATTTAGTTATATTCATAAAAATATGAATTCATATAAATCCGCAGTCTATCGACCACTAGAGAATTTTAAAACTTCGAAACCTCGGAAATTGAAAGAATTCGAATTTAAAATTCTTGCAAAATAAAAAGATTGTATCTTGCAAGAATTAAGATTATAAGTGAGTAGTTTCGACAAAAAGGTACGGTAACCCAATTACGTCTTAGAATGATTTTGTTCGATGAGAACAACACAGGTCAACATCAAGATTAGCATTTTCCTTACGTTCGCATGTGGACAATTTTCGTAACGGGTCAGTCATGCGAGAATATAGATTTTCTTAGGTCTCACGATTCAAGAAAACGGCTAAGTATATGTATAATAGGCCACTACTCAAGTTCTGACCTTCTATCAAAAGTTATAGCGTTACTTTCTCATTTATTACGATTGGCAGTATGTTTCTAATTAACTTGAAAGCAAAGTTCTGTCTAATTTACACGAGTTTGTTATTGTATAATAAAAAAAAAAAAAACAAAAAACGCTGGAGCAGTTTAATAATAAGATACAAATATTAATAAACTAATAAGTGATCAATCGTTCTATATTTTTATTTTAAAATCATATTGAAAAATGTTACGTGAAATAATGATACAAGAACAATTAATACTACAGAACAGTATGGAATAACATGGAATGTGATAAGTCGAATTTAATGTAAATAGAATAAAGATTTCATCTCGGTAAATTCACGATCAATTGAATCGATTTCGATCGTTTACAATTCTTCGCCAATACCTGCTAACATTATACAATATACAAAATATTATACAAATAACCAACACTTAAAAAGCGAAACCGATCAATCAACGTAATATCGTACTATAATTAACACTTGTTTTAATACATTTTGCACGATTTAACTACGCGTTCTTAATCCGCGAATATTTAATTTACTTATAAAAGAATTACTTTAGAAATTTTTACATTCAATGCGAACATGGGACAAAATTCAAAAGTTTTGAAACCTGACGAAACGACTAAAGTTAAGCAAACGGCTTAAGTTTACCGTATCGCAATTTAACCGGAAGCGTTAGGAATTGGAGGCGTTGTCCGTTCAAATTTCAATATTCACTGTGACTTGGAAAGCGTGAACGAATATGATGATTTTAATTTTTACTTACGACGAAAACCATCTGGCTCACCAACATTCCACGTACGTGATTACCTTTCTGCGCAATGTTCCTTCGCAAACTGTTAATCGAGCGGCCATGCTTCACCGTGTGTAGTCATGGTTACAAGTACTAACTGAAACTTGTACCATTGGTGGTTGTTTTAACCCTTATTGTGATAATTCGTTGACTGAACGCATTTATTTTCATTGATGAAAATAAAACAAACATCGAATCTTACAACTGTTATAAATAATTCAATTATAAGCAGAAATATTATTACAAAAAAGAAGATGGTAGATAACGGAAGCGGTACCATTTGCAAAAGGTCAACCAGCATTTATAAAAGTCTAAAGAAATAGGGTAAAGAAAAGAAATTCGACGTAAGAATCGTGCGATTAGTATTTAAAACGATTGCTTGTAAAATTGAGTGAATATTAAATGAATTTAAAATAAACAATTTTGAGACTTAATATTTGATTTAAGGTTGAGATGTTACCGACTATTGTTGGTTTATAAGTATAAATAAATAAGTAACGAATAAAAACATTTATAAATTGGAAATGATATGATGCAAAAAATACCTTATAAGAGATATAGATGGCTAAAATACAAAAATGCAAGTAAATGGTAAATATTACGTGTGTGTCAATGACAAATTACAATAGTATTTAACCTTTTCGATTGTATTTATAACGAAAGTGAGAGTATCAATTTTTAGATATGTATATTAAAATTATTAAATAGGATATTACTATACATATCGCTAAAACTCATGCAAATATATATATATATATATTTCGAAATATTTTGATGTAACTGAACACACTTCCAAATATTTTTCACTTTTGTTTCACGTAGTACTTAATAATACTAGACTAGAAATATCAAAAAGACAGTGATAAAAACAAGCAGAAAGCAAGTCTTTTGTACAGATGTTGGTACTATCGAAGAAATTGTATTAATAATGACACAAGAAACTAAGAAAGCAAAAAAAATGCAAGTAAAGAAAGAAAAAACAAACCAAAAGGATGAGAAAAGTGAAGAAAATGTAAAAGAGGACACAAGTGAAAATATCAAGTTGTATGTGAAATAAAAATCAATCAATTAGTTTAAAACATTATTGAAAATACAATTTATTTATGTAAAGTGCTGAATTTACAAATATTAGTTATTATGAGTAAAATACTACGTCTTGTTTATTAAAATTTTTAATGTAAATTGAACATAAATATTGTTGTATAGGTTAATATGTTTAGACATTGTGATATGTTACTTTTTAATATACATATATTATTTCTATATTTTTTCTTATGTGATATATTTTATACAGTTTACGTTATCTATAAAAGATTAATTCTACATAACTTTTCTCAAATGTATTTTACTAATTTAGTTATGATAAATTATTTTGAAAATATATGAATAAAATTGATGAGATTTATTATTTTGCAGAAAATATGGGCCCTCTGTAAGATTTCCTTATCAGAGGGTATGGTCTCGTTCTGCCCTAATATTTGCAGTATTATTCATAGTTTGGTATAGTAGTCGACAGGGTAAAGAAATTTATTTGGCTAAACAAAAAGAGATTTTATTAAGTCGCACTGTGAATGTTAGATGTTCAAGCGATTATGAAGCTGAAATAAGTACATATCCTGAATGTGTACCCGAAAGATGTGGAAGGATAGTTACAGATAAATTAATGTCATCAACAGAAACTGATGTTTTGTTGAAAATAGCAGTAAATGGTTTGAATTTAGCTAGTTCTGTTGGAGGTGCAAGTATTTTGGACCTTCATTCTGGTGCTCTGAGTAAAGATCAAGGCTTTATAGATATTTACACTTTACCAGAAGCAAAAAAAATATTCAATAGTGCTGATTTTGCAATTTATAAGTATATAAATTCTTCATAGTTATTTAAAACAATATTATTTCCAATTTTGTAATTCTACAACATTTGCAGAGTAGCGAAGACTAAGATACAACATGCAGTAGCGCATAACTTTGGAATACCTTCAAACAAAATATTTTTAACAAAGCCTACGTTTTTTTCCCGAATGACTAATGTGTCTGCAAAAACGATACATGACGAATATTGGCATCCTCATGTTGATAAGGTACATAAATTTTTAAATAATTTATAATATTCTATTTTGAAATTTTAATTTTTATTGTAGGAAACATATGAATTTTTCCACTATACTACTTTACTTTATCTGAGCGATTTTGGAAGGGATTTTGAAGGAGGTCGATTTATATTTATCGATAAAAATAATGTAAAAACTGTGATAGAACCTCGTAAAGGTAAACGATGATGGCAAAGAAAAAATACTGTTAATAAGCGAGAAACAATATTATTTCAAGTTTCTTTTATAGGTAGAGTATCTATGTTTACTTCAGGTAGTGAGAATTTACATAAAGTTGAAAGAGTACAATCAGGAACTCGATATGCGTTAACCATATCTTTTACGTGTGATCCAAATGCCGCAATTTCTGATCCAAATTATCGAATAAAATTTGAAAAGTAAGATCATTATATAAGCAAAAAATATATATTCATTATAATTTTATATTAGAAATTTACTTATTTTAAAATATTCCTTCTAATAAAATATCTCATTCCAAAAGAAGTTTATATGTAACTATATACATATATTAGATATTTATATAATATCAACATATGTGTGTGTATGTGTAGTGTAAATTGTTGAATTTATATCTACAAGAATTACTGAAATCGAATTTCAGAAGAATGTCCTTGAACTAATTCATTTTTTATATCCTTTATTTACTTATCAATATGATACAAGAACATATGACGAATGAACAATGTATACGCCTGGTGACAATTAAAATAACTATGAACATATACATATTTATTATTTAACAAACCAATCTCTTAATGCTAATGAAAAAATATAGTATAAATGGTTGCTTTTAACAAAGCATTAAGTATGTTATGTGCAATACATTGTTAATGTATATAAATATACATAGAATATATGTATATTGAATTTCATCACTGGAATGTCTCTGTTTTGTTACATTTATCCATATAGACTATAGATTATTCAAAAGTGTAAGAGTGGAAAAGATGTATAAGAGTTGTTTTATCATTATCTTTGTTATTTTTTGTACATATTCTTTTCCTATTTGAAAGTATCACATGTTTTTAAGAAACCTAAATTTGAAATAATATTTGACACAATGAAATTTAATAAACCATCTTTGTGTATACATATTTTATACTATATGTTTAAGTAATAATATTTGTCCACTATAAAACAATTACGAAAACCTATAGTAAGAATTTTTTCATTCCACTAATTGAAGATTAGAAAATAGAGAAATTGGCTACATAACTTAATAATACAGATGATATAAACAATGCATATACAGATTTGAAAGAAGAAACATTTGTACAAAAGTAACTTTACAGAAAATATGTAGGAATCGTTAAATATTACACATTAAGTTTTGATGATCTCCATCAATATCAATGTACATTGAAAGTTCTCTGGAATGTACCTATGCAACCTTTTATGTACATTTAAGTAATGATAGTAATATTATAGAAAATTCTTTGAGTTTAATAATTTCTTCATAATAAACTTCAAATAATTTTATAAGTTGAGATGATGCATTTTTTACGATCCTAGAATATTCGCAATTTGTGATGCGCTCTTTCCTAATAAAATGCTCCTATGATTTCCGGGTAATTCTATAACTTTTACTTTGTTGGAAATCTATAAGAAAATTAAACATATTATAAGAATTTAAAAGACGAAACATATATACATCAATAAATTAATGTTTCATGTGTAAAGGTAATAATTACCTTTGATAAACCATAATCATTGTTTAGAGGAACAAAGCTATCTTTGGCTTTAAGTAATACAATATCTCCATCATATTTTTCTGGTTTATAAAAGAAAGCCGCCTTCAATTTCTTGTAGAATAATAGAGCAGCACTCTTTAAATCTTCAGAGTCCAAATTTTTGTCGTCTATCATTTCGACCACTTTGTTTAATACAACCTCAGTTGTGTTTATATTTTTCAGCATGTCATATAACTAGGAAAAAGAGAAAATAGATAAAATAGAATATCTAATATATGGTAAAATTATGAAACAAAATGTGTGTATGAAAATAAAAATACCTGAAGGAAAGTGATGTTGCTCCTGAACTGCCTGACAAAATACGCTAAACATTTTCGTAAACCATCTGTAATCACTTCTGAACTTTCTTCGGTAGCACGCTTTCCAAGTTCTACAGAATGTAATTTTATGAAATCCGGTGAGCCGTCGATGACAGTTAAGTTTGTCTTATGCCCAGCTTTCTGTAATTGAACAGCCATTTCCAGGCCAATGCAAGATCCAAAGGAATATCCTATTATGTTATACGGTCCTTCAGTTTGAATCGCCTGCATTTTCTTCATATAGAAATTCGCTAATGCTGATACAGATTCTAATGGACAGCCTTCTGTACATTGGAAGCTCCAAGCAGGTCGATTCAATTCACTGGCCACAGTTTTGAATGGTGCAGCAACTCCTTCGATAGCGGGAACAAAGAATAATGGCTGCCCAGCCGAATTTGCTGTACTGAGTGGAACAATAATCTTGACAGGTACGATCTCCGTACCTTCAAATGAGAGCAGACCAGCAGCGTCTTGCATGGTCTCCTCATCATCTGAATCACCACCAACACTTCCTGCTTCTGCCCCAGAAGTATTGTCTAATTTTCCTAATTTATCGAATGTTAAATTACGAATTTCAAGAGCAGATAATACTATATCGTAATTCCTTTCCATGGTTTGTTTAATTTCTGTTCCCATCAAGGAGTCCATTCCAAGATCAGCCAAGCTAGTACTACCGTTAACAGTTTCTAATGCCTTAATCCCCAAGATATTGGCTACTGCTTGGACAACACTAACTTTATTTGTGTTTTCTACATTATTATCTTTATTTCCCATAACAAGCGATGCCAGAATTGGATGTGGTTGTTGAAGGAATATGTCCATTGTATCGAGACAACTTTGTATACGCTGCGGCAAGGTACCACCAACTTCAGTATCATTAAAACCACCCATTTTTTCTAAAATTAGACCAACATCACCAATGGCTCCCCATTGAATGGCAAGGCCAGGTAAACCATTCGCTTGTCTTTGTTCCATCATCCTTTCCATAGCAGAATTTGCAAGACCATAATTAGTTTGACCCATATTGCCTCTTCCACTTGTAACAGATGAGAACACAACAAAATAATCTAATGAGGAACATTCTCGCGATACTATATCCAGATTCTTGGTTCCATTAACTTTAGGTAATGTTGATATTACAAAATCAGATTCAGTAAGATTTTCAATCAGGCCGTCTCGCAAAACAGCAGCCAAATTGAATATACCACCAACCGGGGCTAATGCTTTACTTTCTTTTATAAGTTGTTTCGCTCCATCCAATGTTGCTACATCTGCCGTCGAAATTTTGACGTGTGCACCCATATTGCGCCAACGACGAATGCACAATGCCTGGAAGCCTGTAGTTACTCCAGACCTCGATGTGAGAATTATATATTTCGCACCACGTAAAATCATCCAATATGCTAATTCCAAACCAAATCCACCAAGACCACCAACTAATATATACGATTTATCTGGATTCAAATATGTGCGTGGAATAGCGGAAACTACTTTTTGCGGTGATTGTACAACTTTCTGCTTTTCCTCGTCTCGAATCTTCAACAGAACTTTACCAATATGTTTACCAGTAGCCATATATCTGAATGATTGTTCAATCTGTTGTTCTGAAAAGACCGTGGAAGGAAGTGGGCGAACAGCACCACTTTTTATTCCCTCACTGACAAGTCTTACAACTTCTTGTCTCTCTGGACCATCATCTTCGCAGATCGCATCCAAAAGTATTCCATGGAAAGAAATGTTCTTCAAAAATACGGACATACCCAGAGGCGAATCATTCGACAAATCGAATTTCCCAATTTCAAGGAAACGACCACCTTGAGCAAGGCATCTGATACTAGCTTGTAATTTCTCTTCAGCTAATGAATTAAGCACAATGTCTACACCACGCCCGTTAGTTTCATTAAGTATCAGTTGCTCGAAACTAGTGTCTCGAGAGTTGCCGATATTCCTATCAGTTAATACAGGAAACATTTTCTTCAAGAAGTCTCGTTTGTCTTGTGTTCCAACAGTAGTGAATACTTTGCATCCTGCGTGCAAGGCTATAGAGATACTCGCTTGTCCAACGCCTCCACTACCAGCGTGAATCAGAACACTGTCACCGGGTTTCATGTGACCTCGAACGCAGAGAGCATAGTAACTGGTAGCATAAGCAACTGGAACGGTCGCTGCTTCTTCCAAAGACCACTTATCAGGTACTTTCCACATGAAACCAGGATCAGCTATAACAGTGGTTGCCAAACCACGTGCTGGCACCATAGCCATAACTCGTTGACCCTTCGAGTCACGTCCAGAAAATTCGAGACCCAATATACAGTCTTGCGTAGCTAGATTTCCGGGAAGAGCATCTGGTGGTAGTTTTCCAGTTGCTAACATGATATCCCTGAAGTTTAATGGCGCGTAATACACGGAGCATAACTCTGTATTTGGGAACTTTTCTAGTTGGTAATAGCTCAATGGACTTTCAATCCATCTTAAGCTGCTCAGGTCGCCTCTGTTCAAAGCATTAATATATGCGTGTTCAACTTGAAGAGATGATTCATTTTGCTGATCTAATTCTATATGTCTGTAGCATCCCCATTGACCTCCCCTCAAAATATTAGCGAACATTTGTTTGTCCAATTGTTCAGCATAAAATTTATCATTTAAGTTAAATTTGGGCATGTTCTTGTCTTGAATGAAAACGTAAGATGCATTTGCACAACCATCTTCATTAAGCATACAATTCATAAATCCAACCATACCTATAAAAAATATCACATGTTATGAAAATTAAGATTATTTTAATAATTGATAGAAATTGTAATTTTGCCTGTTATGTTATAATTGTCTGCATATATTGCAAAAAACGTTTAATGACATTTACCAAATAATTCTTCACCCTGACAGACGAACAAAAGTCTCTGATTCTGAGCCGCAACACTTTTCAAGGCTGCCTTAACACTATCTACCCAAGAGAAATTCTTTTCCGTTAGTTGTATGACTATAGGATCCGGTATTACTTCCTTCTTTTTGAGTAGAATGTAAGATTTTCCAGGAATGACCTGTTTCGCTACACACACCAAATCTGGATCTACCATGTTAAAATCAGTTTGAGCTGTTTCTTCCAAAAGTATGAATCCTCCGTTCATCACACTGTCTTTCAAATTTTTCAATACATTCAACGAATTGTCAGTTAATACATTGCTAGCTACTGCAACGTGCAAATCTTGACCAATTGGTTCTTTTTCCACATTGTGTTTTACAATTTTTATACTTTGTTTTAAGCTGGCATATCTTTTACGCAAAACTGCAGCCAATTGTAAATCCCCCTAAGAAAAATATCCGATAAGTCTTACTCTTTTAAACTGCAATTGTAAAATACTTACATTTACTAGAGGTTCCCGAATACACCATGTCTTTATATAAGGCAAGATTAGAGAATCCACAGGACGATGTCCAGACACTTCGGTTATTTTCAGTTTGATTCCTCTTATATTTTCATAGACCATTAGTAATAATATAGTAAGAGCATGGACTTTAGCCTTTTCTGGATCCTGCACTAATGGTTGAGAATTTTCATATGGTATGAACAAACATCTTTCAAGTTTAGGAGGTCGAATCTGTTGCTTCTTTGCAATCAAAGAGGCTTTCATCTTTCTGATTTCAACACCGCCTGATTTAATAACACCAATATTTGGATAAGAATATATTGGAACACCCTCGTCTTCCTTATAATTTTCAACAAACTCTAAATGAGCAATGGGATTGATAGCAACATATTGCATGCGTACTGGCACATATAGCCCTCTACAATCGTTTGCAAGGATGGTGAATTGAAGCATGGTATCAATGAAAGAAATCCAGTCATTCCAGAAAAGTCTACCAGAAACACCACCATTATGGACAATTTTAATTCCTTGGAAAATTCCAGTATAATTATATCCTCGGAGTCTGAGTTCCTTGTAAACGTCAGTTGTATTCAATTCTACGACAGTACTTTCATTTTTTACAATCGGAGCAGGTATATTTAATAACATTTTATCAACGTTTTCTGGTACAGAAACTGTTCCAGTTACTACCACAGATCCACTTTCACAAATCTCAAAATCACCACTGCCCAGGAATATATTGATTGAAAATTTCACAGTACCATCCAGTGGCATAATGGTAGCTCTTTGGAATTTTACATTCTCAAATGTAATTGGCAATTTCTCGAAATCTGTTCCACGCATTTTTGCGTAGGTTTTCCAGACAATCACTAGGTAACCAGTAGCAGGGAAAAGAATTCTTTCATCGATACAGTGACCAACTAGATAAGCATCTGTTTCTTTGGACAGATTCACTTCCACTACATTTTCACCAAAAGATGTGTTAGTTCCTGCATAGTCAGCTAAATTCCATTCTACAGAATGGTCCCATTTAACCAAGCTATTAATCATTGGTGTGCCACGACCAACTGGATAATTAACTGGTGGATACAATTTAGACACTCTGGGTTGTCCTCCTGCTAAGTATAACTTTCCTATATTTTCCAGGAAGAAATTCAGATTGTTTGCATGACCTCGTTTATGTAGCCCAATATTGGTCACAGTTGAGGGCAATGATCTACGCAAGATTGCTTGCAATAGACAATGTGGTGCAATTTCAATAACTATCGCGTTTTCTGGGATATGACCTAATGCTTGGTAAAATAGTACAGGCGACAATAGGTTATTCACGTGATAGGCAGCACTACTAAGTTGTGCCAATGGGGTACCCCAAGCTGATTCGGGTATTGATGTAGAAATCCACCTGGAAGTTCTCTGTTTGGGATTTGTTATAATTTTCTCCAACATAGCACGAAGCTTCTGACCCACTGGGGCTACATATTTGCTATGGAAAGCAACACCAGAGCTATTCACCAATTTGACAAAGATGTTATCTTTTTGCAGAACCTCTGTCAATTTCTTGAGAGATTCGACTGGACCAGAAATTGTCACAGAGTCTGCTGAATTGTTGCAAGCTGGTGTTACGTCGGGTGGGCATCGAGCTGCCGCTTCCTCCCAACTTAATCCTACAGCAGCCATTCCTCCTGGTTGCAAATTTGAATCTTGGATTGTTTTTCCTCTCCAATATGCAGCCAGAACCGTTTGTTCCGGAGTAAAAGTGCCATCTGCGTAGGCACATCCTAATTCGCCGACGGAGTGTCCAATAATACCATCAGGTTGAATACCCAAATACGTTAATACGTCCACAAGAGCAACTTGAATGGCTGCAATGGACACGAATGAGTATAAAACATTTTCGTCAAAGGTTTCAGCTGTTCCATTTTGAATAAGATTCATTAGATCAATTCCTTCAGGTTTCAGAGCCTCAGCGCACCTTCGCAAACTTCTTTGGAATATGTCGATAGAGAGCAAATCTTTACCCATACCGGGCCACTGAGATCCCATGCCAGAGAATACAAACCAAACCGGACGTTTTTCATTGATAGATGAGTCAACTTCTCGAGTGTTGACATTTCCCATAATGGAATATCCTCGATAAAGATGACCTGTTACATTATTCGTGTGAATATCATGAAGCAAAGCAATGAACTCATCGTCTTTTTCGTATTCCTTGGCTTTGTCCAGAAGTAAGTTCACAGCCTCTGATGTACGACCAGATACGGTAACTAGTTTGGGTACTTTATTGTCTAAAACTGGCGACAACTTTGGTTTAGGATTGCTACGAAGAAGAATGTGAGCGTTAGCTCCACCAAAACCGAACGAATTCACCGCTACGAGTCCACCTTTCCATGGCATGTTCTTATCAACAACTTGTATACTTCCGTCGCTCAATGCTGGTATATCTGTATTCGGATTTTTGAAATGTAGATTACCCGGGATTATACCTGATTCCATGGCAATTAACAATTTTGCCATAGAACATACTCCACTGGCAGGTTCTGAATGTCCCATGTTAGATTTAACGGAACCAAGCAATAGAGGACCTTTTCTACCTTTGCAGAACAGATTCGCGATCGAATTGATTTCTTGTGGGTCCCCAACCTTGGTTCCTGTTCCGTGAGCTTCAACGTAAGCGACGTCTGCAGGATTAACACCTACTTCCGCGTAAACTTCACGCATCAATTTATTCTGCATGTCTCCACTGGGAAAGGTGATTCCTTGAGCTTTGTTACCGTCGGTGTTGGTCTTAGCATGTAAAACAGTGGCATAGACTCTGCGTGCATCCCTTGCTTTTTGCAAAAGGAGAACCGAGACAGCCTCTGATCTAACATATCCTTTGCCATCAACATCGAAAGCTTTACACGCACCGTCCGAAGATAACATGCCTAACCGATGAAACTGGAGAGAACTGGTAGGTTTTAGAAGAAGATTACAACCACCGACTATAGCTGCGTCGCATTCACCTGAACGAATTGATACAATTGCTTGATGCATGGCATATAAAGACGAAGAACACGCGGTGTCTACTGCATAACTAGGACCGTTGAAGTCGAATGTATATGAAATCCTATTTGGAAACATAGCTCTGCAGCATCCAGTTAATCCATATCCTGTAGACATATTTAAATCATTATTTTATTATTGTTTCTATTACTATTAAGTTATTAATATATCATTGCCAGAAATATTAAGTTTACCAACCGTTAATTTGATCCGGATCTTTAGACCAAAATTCATCTGATTCTGACGACGAGACACCAATGAATACGCCAGTTTTGGATCCCCTAATATCATTTGGATTGATACCAGCATCTACAATTGCTTCATAAACTACTTCTAACAGAAGACGTAATTGTGGATCCATTACATGGGCCTGTTTGGCGTGAACACCAAAGAAGGTAGCGTCAAACGATTTGAGATCCTTCAGTTTACCAGATCTCTTGGGTAGACCAAAGAGACCTGCAGGCCAACGACGTTCATCATCTGTGATCATATCGATTCCTTCGAATAAGTTTTTCTTAAATTCTTCAATGTCTGAGGATTCCGGGAAACGGCCTAGAGAAATGTAAACAAAATTATAAATATTAAATCGTAGGTAAAATTATATAATTCGAGATGTATTTATATACATGGTGATGTAATTACTCACCTGAAAAACCGCTAATGACAATTTCGTTATTTACATCGTATGCGTTGCTATTGCTATTCAACATAGTCGGTTCTCTCACAATGGGAGTGTTTGCACTTTCAAACTGAGCTGGCATTGTGATAGATATGATATGATCAACTTTTCTTTCGTGTATTCTTTATTTTTGCAGAATTTGACAGACGTATGGAGCCTAGTGGACTGTAAGCTGAAAATTAGAAATAAAAATATGTTACTTATTTAAAAAATTATATTTGAAATATACAATTTGCTATATCAACTTAATTGTATGTATATACATTTACATATATTACATAATTCTTGCTCTTTTAACCGATTCACGTAACAGAATAAATTTATCAATATTTATGTAACATTTTTTTTTTAAATTTAATATATTAAGAAATTCTAAAAAAGAAGATTTAGCGATTATATAAAAATACCGATTAAAGAGTATTATTTCGTTAATTAAAACCGAAATTTTATAAATGTAGGACAGCAATAACCAGTTGTCTTGTTAAATACTTCAGACATCTTAGCAATTGTATTAGATTATCGTAGTATCTCCTCTGCGACATGAGATTAATTGAGTGATTTCAATTGGATTCACTCCCGGATAAATCAGTTTAGTAGTGACTATGCGCGCCAGATGCAACATTGCTTGCCCGGTGTCACCAACGTACTTAACTTTTGTTTTGTATATACATATTTGATAATTATTTAATATTTATTAAATTCATGTTCAAAAACATTACGCAACTACTTTTTATACCCATGTGTAAAGCATATATTTTTGATATACGAGACTATTCATGTAACAATTGGAAAAGATGAATATAAATGACAAATATCTCTTCGTTGTTCTATATTTCCAATATGCTAATAAATATTTAATGTCAATTCCGTTCAAATGTCAAGACTGAATGCATAAAATGCGAAATGCTCGAAATTAACATTTCCCTATCTTCATGTAATTATCATTTCCCTATCTTCATGTAATTATCCGAGTAGCTTTCGATTGAAACGTAATAGTAGAACACGTGATACAGCGATGACCTGACCCCAACGTTGAGATGCGATATAAATTATATCATCACGTGTTATAAACTGTTACATCATAATTTGTTAACATATTTTATGTGATAAAATTTGTTGATTGTACATGTCATTTATGTATGATTGTTAATTACGATCATATCATACGATGCTTGTTTTTCTATATCACCTTGATCCGTAATATGTATTAAACAGATAATGGACCGATTTATGAAGATTTACGATTAAAAAGGTCGTGCGATGCACGAAATATGATGTTTCTCACGAGAACACTTAATTACAGTCAAGTTAAAAGATTAACACGTTTTACGTTGTTCAATATCTTTTATTACTGCACAATTGGTATTTGTCACGATATAAATTATATTTTCATAATTCCTAAATTTATGAAATTCCTTTTATACAGTAAGTTGAAATAATATAACAATTCGAATGCTCAACATTATATATGTATATATTTTTTACAAACAATGAGAAAATTTAAAAATTCATTATGGTACTTGTAAATGTACATATAGTTATTTATTTTATAATATATGAAAAAAAGATATATACGATATTACTGGGTTACTGCGTTTAGTTATTGTTACACTTAGTAAATATGTATCTATCCATAGATAATGTACGTTATTGAGAATATTATGAATTGTTTATGTAAGTCAAGAAGTTCCAGTGAAACGATATCTGATAGATATAAGACAAAAACATTTCAGGTACATACGTGTATATGAATATATTCTTGTGTGAATAACGTATTAGAATGACTATAATCGAATTAATTAACAAATTTTTCATTGAAATGTCTAATTTACATTATGACAAATTTTTACAGGGATACGAAGATAATTACGTAACCTTTATTTCTTTTTCTTTCCTATAAATTATACTAATTATGCTGATGTAATATGTCACAAGTATTTGGACTTTATCATTCCTGAAAAGAAGCGAAATTCTTATTAGATTAATGTTATATCACGAATCGTTGAACGAAAAATATTTATGATCCTCTACTTTCAAATTTATCTTCAGAACATTAATTTTTTTTGCTTCCATACTTGAATTGCGTATTACATAAGCTTTTTTTTGTTACGCGTCAGTTGTATCAGGATTCGTAATTTTTCTATCTCTTAATAAATTAATTTAATTAAATTCGTAAATTTTTCTATCTCTTAATAAATTAATTTAATTAAATTCGTAAATTTTTCTATCTCTAATTTCTAATTTGGCATCACCTAATCTAGGAAACTTACAATAATTCGCCATCTTTTTTATTTTATGTATGTTTTATTTTCACGAAACTCAACATCTCTAAAGTTAGCAATGTAATATATATCAAGAAAATATGCACGTGTATGATTCCATTTTGTTCTTGATGAACACGTGAAGAAAAGTGTCTTATGAATTCAAATCGTACCGGAAAATAAATATTACTAGCCTTCAAAATATGCAAAGCTTATGTGAATGTTGAATGTACAGTTTCTTTAAATTAGAAAACATGTTGGTACAGCTTTTACGTTGTTATCTACCGGTACGACAAAAGAAATTGATTGAATAAATTTTCCTTGAAATTATAAACAGTTATAGTAAAAAATTAACACCTTATTTAGAATATTAAAGTAGAAATTTACCTGATACAAAATTTGAATAAAGCTTGCTTCATAAATATTAAATATATGATGCATATGTTAAATAATCGAATAATTCGCGTCATACAAAACTCTTCACGTCATTAAATACATATTAATCACATTTAGTGGCATTTAAATGAATTACGTAAATTAAAATCATTAAAGCGATACTTGGTGAATATTAGGGGAATCACTAAAGTAATTCTGCTTGATCTTATATCCGATGCTGTGTTTTGCTTTACTGTTACATGTACTATCACTGACAGAAGTCTACATATATGTACACCTATAGAATTTTGTGTATGTCACTTACCAAAGAAACTAAACACGCACTTTATTAATGTATTCGTAAAAGAAATTAAAAAATCAAAACATTAACTAAAAAATTTCGGGATGAAATCACGTCAAAAATTACAAAATCTTACATTTTTGCAACGCCAAGGAGTTAGTAGCATATTATTAATGCTGAGGAAATCTACAAGACATTAACATAATATTAATGTCTACCATTTTTATGATTTTATGTAAAATTTCAAATGTATGTAATTTTTGTAGTTTCTAATGTTTTAATTCTTTTGGAAGCGATTAAATTGTGTTACATTTTAAAAATATGTATGTGTTTCAATGTGTCAAAAAAATTCGTGCAGTTAATATTTTTACTATAATATTTTATATTTAAAAGGTATATATGTAAATAAATTTTCGTGATTAACTATGTATATGTTTAGTTAAACACATAATAAGAAATAGATAAATAGTGCAAAGAATAATGTATTTAATTATAACTAATAATAATAATGTTACGAAAGAATAGAATATATCGTACTACACGTTGGTCTCAAATAATTTTATCGCGTAAAAGAATATGGTTAGGTAAAAATGTAAAAACTGATCACTCAGCATTAGTGCCTTTACATGAGTTGGTCACGTGTTGCGCTGCGCAGGTGACTGTAAGCTGTAGAATTAAAATATCTGTATCAGTCGCTGTAACGAATCGAATTTTATGTAAACAAATTTCTTTAAGCTTATTCGTTACTCATTAATAACTATATAAAATTATTTAAAATATCGAATATTTGATAAATATATTTTTAATTAAACTCATATTGTTTTAAAACAGCCATGACAATGTTATTGAAAAAATTACTGATATTTTTTAAGCGAACACCCGATTTCTATCTTCTTTATAAGAAAAAGAATTTCTTTTTCTGTACCAAACATGAGTAACTTGAATCATTTATCAATCATGAGTTTGAGAAGACATACAAAAGCTATTAAATTATTTCATATTTTTTGGAAATGAATTTAAAACAAATGAACGTAAGAAATGAATTGAAATGTTACAATACAAATTTTATAATAACAAAATAGAACATTTACTAGGACAACAGATGATTCTTTGTTTATTACTGTGGCATGTATAAAAACACCGCATTATTTATGCTTAACATGTTACTATCCGGTCGTATAAGATACAGTAGTAAGAACTTGTACAAGTAGACTTGACATTGACGTAAGATAAAACACGTTATTCGTGTAAGTATAACTAGGTTCTGTTCTCGCGAAAGAAAATAAACCAGTTAAAATATAATATTATAATAAATATAATAATAATAATATATATAATAAAATAAAATAAAATAAAATAAAATATAATAAAATAAAATAAAATATATCAGAAAAAAATATATTCTGTGAGATATGATACTAATGATATCACAATATACATATACTGTATAGAGATAATGCCTAAAGAATAATTAAATTAACAGTTCGTTCTCCATATAAACCTCCTTGTCATTGACATTATTGCAAATAGAAGCTTCACGCGTAATCGTAATTTATCAGGTAAAATCAAATCGCGATTAGATTTCTTATGAGTGATATTACGAAAAATATAAGCACCGAACATTCCATGGAAAGTGAAAAAATGAACAGCTAGTCGTATAATTAATTTTTAAGACTAAATAATATTATTAATTGTAATACTTGATTGAACTACAGAACCCAAACAAATTTAATGCACCTATTATTGTTGTTTAATTCGTGGTATAAAATTTGTACAGTTGTAACGATATTACAAAAGTGATTATTCTATGTTTCTACGAATAAAAGGTTGTATTTCTGTTACGCTTGTATGACTAAACAGTTCATATAGAAATGATAACAGTTTAAGTAAACCAGATATACTAACGGATTTTTATATTCTGACATCATAATGACACTTTTAAATGTAATGAATTAAACATCGAATAACATGTAATCAATAAGTTGATCAATTTTCTACTATGTTTTTAAAAATGTATTAGATAATATCTCTATCATAATAATTCGAATAACATTGCTAATAAGTCAATAGTATTTTGATAAATTTATCAATGAAAAAACATTGAATATTTAGAATTATTATACTTTGACATCGTAATGATACTTTTATAATTAAAATATTTAATTTCCAACAACAAATAGTCAATAAGTTGATCAATTTTCTATAATGTTTCCAATAATATAAGAAAATATATATAACTGTCACAGTAATTTAAATAACATTAACAAATTGATAACATTTTAGTAAATTGACCAGTGGAAAAATGATAATCTTAATTGAAAATAAAACAACACTTACCTCACACGTGGGTATAATCCTGACAAATGTTGTGAATTCTGTTCCTTTTCCAAAAAGCCTGCGTACTCGACTATTGTACACCACCGACTTGGTATAATAAATAATGTAGATCTTGACGAGCAACTTGTAATAATGGGAATGAAGAGACTACGGAATGTGTAATGATATTTAACTACAGAAATGGCCCTAGCTGTTTAGTAATTTTTTTTAGAGACGCGACGTGCGATTTTCCTATCAATATACCAGTACAAGTCCAGTATGCACGTCGCAGAAAACTGGCTAGCGTCTAGCCCGTGAGCATCTCGTTATTATTGAATTGGACAGACCTTATGGTCTGACATCAGACCATATGGTGTCGACCAATAGGAATTCACGTTTCCGGTACGCACGCGCATGAGAATGGACCAGCGTTCCGTCTTCCGTTACGAATATTCCGTTTTTTCTCTGATTTATATTTATCCTTGCGACTAATACAACACTTCGTTTTATATCTTAAAATTCGATTGATTGGATACATGCATAATGTTCATGGGTTGTCACATGTTAACTTTGTCGCGTTTTTATTTTATATAATACTAATATTATCATTGTCGATAACTAGCACAGAATTGTTGCCGGTATACACAGTCAAGATCGATATCCTCCTAGTGCAGTAACGTAATCGGCGGATTTTCAAAACATTTATAAATATTAGGGTCCGTTTACCTCTTTTTATTATCATTTTTTTCGAAATATATATATACATATACGTATATATTGTGTAGTTTATATATAATATAATGCATATATAATACAAATTGTGAGAAAGATTCATGAAGGTCATTACGTGTATTATTTGAAATGGTTAGAATTTTATCAAATCAAAAACGCTAAAAAAACATTTATTCTTCGCGTTTATTTTCATCTTATGATAATTAATAATAAAATGCCATTTAATTTTTTAACTTTTGCAATGAAACTATTGATCTTATATAACATATTAGTATTTTAACAGATAAGAGATGATTATCCAACTTTCCTTTCCGTTAAACATTAAATTTTTTCTGAAAGCTATTATTGTAGATAATACAATTTTGTTTCATGAAATAGTAAATTGTTCTCATTGAAAGAAAATTACATAAATTATAATATTAATGAGTTATGATTCATAATAAATACGCATATTATGTTGTTTTTTTATAATTAAAAAATATCATCTACTTGACACAAGTCTGTTTTAAAATAAAGTTAGATTCATATGTTTAATAATTAGCATATCGTGTTTGATTTTTTATTGATAAACGAAGAAATGATAAAATCTTACGTGATATGATGTTTATTACTTTCATAAGATCATAATCGAAATAAGACTTCTATTACATATTTTGATAGGAAAATATGAGGTAAGATGTATGCCCCTTCTTGCCCTTTATTGATAACTCTTTGAAGAGGTCTTTGCCACTGCCTTTAGTCACAAGTCTGCTTGCCGCGTGTTATATCACGTGAACTGAAGAAAGAAACATGTAACCTGTATAATTTTAATCTTAACGAGACTTTTGTACCACGATCCAAAGCAAACAGAGTCATTCTAGTTATCTCCCTTACAAAAGGGACGTTCATGAATAAAAACGTGCCAGATTGCAATTGTCACTCTTCTAACTCGCACTTATGTTGCCAAAGATGAGCATGTGTCCAAATATAATATAGACTTTTGACGAAATTATGAAACGTAATTAACACGCGACGATAAAGTGATTATGCAGATCGAATCTCGAATCTCTTATCAGTCTAACACGAGGTCACGAATCCCTTTTTTTATAAGAGAAAGATTTATAAATATTTTATAATATTAATTGCGAAATGTGTAGCAAATGTTATGTACAATTAATAAAAAAGTAAAAACAATTGCGGTATGGTAATATAATATGCTAAGAAGTACATCAAATTCTAGATTTACTTTTAGTTTTACTTACACATGCACATGATTTATTTTTTTTTTTTGTATTTGTCACGTTATTCTGATAAATGAGTGCGAAGCTATCAGTAATAAGTATTTTTATGCGATCTTTTTTCCCGGTTGACCCTTGCGTCGTATACTTCAAACTCATTTTTTAGTCAAACAAGCAGACAGGTTTTCCAATACTTGAAACTTCGATCTCGAATGTAAATAGCTGTCACCTGTCACGTTACGTTTACCTTTACTTACGTAAATTGATCTTGTATGCATCTTTGCAAGAACTTAGAAACCAGCGGCAAAAATGAAGTAAATAAAATCCCATTGTTAATTTGTTTCGTTTTAGTTAATATAAATTGGTAGAAAAAGCCGTCTTAATGATTCATTTTAATAAATTATGATTAATTGTGGAATATTTCGTATTATAAAATTAATTTTTTCTTAAATTTAACTGGAAGGAAAGAACAATAATTGTCAGCTATTTCATATATTATAATTTGTTATATATATTATAGAATATATATAAATAACATATACTATATATATTATAAAATTATAAATATTATTAAATAATACAAATAGATTTATTTATGAAAACTTTTTCCTTTTCTTTGCTGTTTTTCACTTTCTTCTTCCAACTTCTGAAACTCAAGCTCAAGCGCTCGTTGTTTCTTGCGACTTATAGGTATCTTTGAAAGCCATGCTGTAATTACATATAATTAGAAAATGACAATATTCATAACAGCAAACGAATACACACCCAAGAACATGTCTTCTTCTTCGCGATAAACAGGATCTTTCGAACTTAACGCGTTTATTAATTCCCCATGTGTCAATGGATGAGTTCTTAGTTGCACTATTCGCTTTGTAGTCATTACCTACTTTACAACAATGTGCAATTGTTGTAATGAGAAAGATTATAAAAAAATTTACGGGCAACAATTGCATAATAATAATAAATAATTCTTTCGCCAATACCTCATTAATAGACGCAAATACCGTGCCAATAGTAAAACCATCGCAAATTTTAGCCATTAAGGATGTGTCGAATTGTCTATTGATTCCAGGATGCTATAAATATAATTATATATCTACATATCCTTTTCGATAAAAAATTATGTGCATCGGAATTTATAAATTAATAAAAATGTCATACTTTATATATTAAATCTTTCCATATGAGAGACATAGATCCATAATCTGGTCTGGGAATATATATAATTTTATCATATGTTTGATATAATAGTTTCTGATCTCCATCCCATGGTGAACTTGAAGTTCCAATAAGAATCACTCTATCTTCATTTGTAATACTTTTTACTAACTTGGGAAGATCTTTTTTTAGACGTTTTGGATCAGTTTTATCTGTCTTTGATACTTTTTTAACAAATGGCTTCTCTGCTCCTTCCATGAATATCACTGATGGTTGAAGCAAACGTGACACCTTCATGTAAAATGAATCTAGAATAGATAGTCGTTCTCTAATGTGTTTAATCACCTCTATCTTTCTTAGCGTACCTTTAATATTAAATGCATAAGCATAATTAATCCTGATTTGCCAGGATATTTCCCAGCAATGTTAGCTGGTGTGATATCAAATAAAGTGGCTCCAAGTTCTGTGCAAATTGCATTTACTAACATTTTTTTGCCACTGCCATGTGGACCAGCTATTAACACTGATCTTATTAGTGGTGTAAGTTCTCTAAGAGTATTGTTTCCCAAGGGAAGTATACAATATTCAGCTATCAACTGTCTTATGTCTCCTATTAATACATTTAATACAAAAATTACTGAAGGGATTACTAAAAGAATTTAAATCAGAATGGGAAATATAATATATGGCTATAGATTTAAATTAATATAAAATACTTAACCAAGCGCTGGCAAAGGATCCTTTCTTTTTTCTCTTAAATTATAATTTATGAAAGTCTTTTCCCCTTTGAAATTACTAAGTGGAATTTCTTTATGTAACTTAATAATTCCTTGAGTTAATAGTTCTTCAAATAAAGATTCTGTTGTTCTATCAGGTGTCAAATCCTTTTCTTTCCTCTTTTTATTTTTTTTTCCACTGCGGCGAATTCTTTTTTGAGTTTTTTTAACACGTTTACCTTTAAGACCTCTATCTCTGTCTAATGCACATTGTAATGCTTCTATGTCATCTTTAAATATGATAAAATTATAGCATCATTATTGTTTTTATATTTTGGTTATTGTAATGGTATAATTTACCTCTAAGTGCTTGGTCAACTGTATTGCGTACTTCATTTTCTACTTCCTTGATTGTTTTATTTTCTATCATGTCTAAATATGGTAACTGTGCCATATTTACAGCTTCATCTTTATTTTTCCATGCTTCTTGATATTCTTGATTAGCATGCACCAGCTCTGACAAAAAGTTGGAAGGAACTGACTTGAAACCTTGCTCTGTTTCCTCTTCTGATTGTTCAACATCACTATCCTTCTTCGATTTTGATCTTTTAGATTTCTTGGATTCCTTTGATGATACTGCTGTTGATTTACTTATAGTGCTCTCTGTTCCCTGTATATATGGAATATCAATTTAGTTACATCAAAGATTTATTGCTGATATAGAACAGATTTTAAAATGCTGTACACGCAATACAAGAGTAAATACTAATTTTACCTGTCTGCTAAATATGATCCTAGATCCTCCACTCTCAGCAGATGGCAAGTCTGGAATTTTTCCTGTCTGTTGAAAATAAGTGTTTACCCAGTTTCGGACCTCACTCCTTATATTTTCTTCTATTATAGCGCTTTTTTCTTTACGAATTCTTTCTTTAGCTTCGATCATCAAATTTTCGTATAACTCTTGATATTTAACTTGTTTTTCATATCTCTCTTCTTTAACTTTCTCAGCCTGCCTAGCATTTTCTGTAATTTCTTGACTCGATTGAAGCATACCTTTAAAAATAGATAAATATAAATATACATACACACTATTTATTATATATGTATCACTTATTATTTTAATAAAAAAAAAAAAATACCAATTAATAACATTTCTTCGAGACGTCGTTTCCGAATTTTGCATCTAGTCACGTATCCTCTCCAAACTTTTTGAATTTTTATTACAGCCGTCTTTTCGCACGATTCTTTTATCTTTGCATCTGCTTTAATTACAGATTTATTCTTTATTTGGCGAATTTCTTTCATAAATTGAAATCTTAATCGGCCTTGTCTAGCGCGTTCGTGAGCCTAACATTTGTATAGATAATATCTAAACGTACATTAATATACAAATAATATTATCATTTTTTAATCTCATATAAATTCGTACCTGTATAAGTCTTATCGCTCCGGATTCAGTCATATTTTTTGGTGTAACTACTTCATCCAAAGCACCTATACCTTTTAGAATACTTTCTATATATTTCCGTTTTCCTTCGACCTCTTGTAGACGTTCGCGTCTAAAATATCTCGGAATTTGAATTTCAACTTCTTGCGGGGTAACGCTTAATTTTATTAAAATGTCATCGAAATAACTATACTCTGAAAGATCTATTTCGACTAATTCATGTTTTAATTCCAAAATTCTACCAAGACATGAGACTAACAATTGTTTTATTAATATTCGTTTTTGGGGTTGAATTATTTGATCGTAACACAATTCTAATTTATTACAGATAAGAATATATCTTACGTATAATTCCGAAACCGTATTATGAGCTTTTTTACGATCCTTTTGAGACTTAGCGTTTTGCAAATTTGTATCGATTTGAAGGAGTTCCTCCATATCAGTCTGCGCGCTTTTCCAAAGCTCGTTATATATCACACTTGACATAATCGAAATATCTTTTATTTTCTATATAAAAATAAAATTGCAGAAAAATAAATCGAATGATAATGTGCACAAACACTTTGCTTTATTCGTCTTTCAGGATTGTTAGAAATCGTTGGTATCGTAGCAACCATCAATTAAACTAGTATGTAATACGTATAATTCTATTAAAAATGCTTATTTAAAAAAGGTTTTATATTTAAATACATATTTTTTATAAGTACATCTAACTTAATTTTTTACAAGTGTTAGCATAACGTGTTTAATTATTTGTATAATCATTTTACAACTGTTTGAAATAGCTATGTTAAGTAAAACATGCTCTTATTTGAAGCAAATAAATATACAATTTTGCGACACATATAATGCAAAGATCTGGAGCATGTTTACATCCTATAAAGACTCCTGTACAATCTAGTACAAGATAATTTTTATTAGATTTACAAGAAAAACAAATTTATACAAATATATTTCAATTCAAATTGTGTGTTTGAGTGCAATATAAAAGAGGGAGTCCGACGCAACCGGCTATTTTTGTAACTCGTAACATGCTTCAGAGCATTCCGGTTGCCTGTTTCAAAACGTCATCTTAAGTGATCATTTGTTCACGAAAATAATTTCTGTAAATACGGTTCATCACCGATTAAAGGTGGTGATGAGAAGAAAGCATTTGCAGTAATGGCGTCGGCATTGGAGCAATTTGTAAATAATGTGCGGACGCTCTCAAAACAAGGTACAACAGATGTTCGAACCTTCCTTATATTCTTATGAACCTAACCTCCAAGAATAATCCTAAAGTTTTATTAGAACGTTCTGCATTACTATATAATGATCCTTTCCTAGAAAAATAAGATTCGAGTTCACAATATTTTCTCATTGTGGTATCGAATAACTCATCCATTTAATTTTATTCAGATCGTATATAAATCTGATTTCTATATTAAGTATATCTATGACTAAATCTTAAATATGTATATCAACATTTTTCTTTACAGCGCCATATAAACTTTTTTTTTAAATTGTTTAATATCAAGTATACATAAAAAATATATGCATTTGTTAAATCAGTATTCTATTGTAAATAAAATTATAATATTTTTTTGAAGTTATTGTTAAATAATATTATTCAATTGCCTTATGTTCCTTAGGTAATTTTAGAGAGCTGTCAGAGATAATAACTAAAAGCACAGATGTTCTAATAAAAAATGGACAACATTTAGATAATGTTTTGGAAACCCTAAATCTGCAGGAACATTCATTAGGTATTTTGGCAGTATTATGTGTGAAATTTTCACTGCCTAATCCTAATGGTGCAAACAATGCTGATGCTTATAAACCACTATTTAATCAGGTTCAGGAATTTATCATTGGTTGTAATGGAGAACAAGTTAGATTTGCTTCTGATATATGTAAGTTTCTAACTTTTCTTCTTTTGTATTCAGAACCATTAAAATTATAATGAAACTATTTTTGTAATTGATTTCTATCATTTACATTGTAGATGCAGAATTATGCCATTTATTTACTCAAACATTAGTTGAACTGCAAATACCATTGCGTGGTATTGAACTCTTGTGCCGTGCAATACGTAAAATACAACTATTCGATAGCCAGCTTACTTCAATACACGCTGATCTTTGTCAACTATGTCTTCTCTCTAAGTGTTTCAAACCAGCACTTGAATTTCTCGATATAGATATTACTGGTATCAGCCAAGAGGAAGGACAATTTGATTCAAAATACTTTTTACTTTATTATTATTATGGTGGTATGATATATACAGCATTAAAGAATTATGATAGAGCATTGTACTTTTTTGAAGTGTGTGTAACCACACCTGCCATGGCAGTTAGTTACATTATGTTAGAAGCCTACAAGAAATATATTCTGGTCTCTTTAATTTTGCATGGGAAAGTTTTGAATCTACCTAGGTATACGAGTCAAGTAGTTAATAGGTACATGAAACCACTGGGTCAACAGTATCAAGAATTGGCTACAGCTTATCAAATGAATAGTTGTGAAGAGGTGCAGAATATTATCACTAAATATCAACAACTGTTTACAAGAGACCATAATATGGGACTGGTGAAACAAGTGCTCAGCTATTTATACAAAAAGAACATACAAAGATTGACAAAAACTTTTTTGACTCTTAGCTTAAGTGATGTGGCTAGTAGGGTTCAATTATCTGGACCTGCTGATGCAGAAAAATATATATTAAACATGGTAAATGCACTTATTATTTATTTATATATTTATTTTATATAATATTATATATTTATTATTTATATAAATAAGTGCGTGTGTAAATATAAATGTGTATATATGTATAGATGTTACATAAAGATGTTTTATATTTATAATCATAGATAGAAGATGGTGAAATTTTTGCAACAATCAATCAAAAAGATGGTATGGTAGTGTTCCATGATGATCCAGAGAAATACAATTCACCACAGATGTTGGCAAAATTAGAAAAAGAAATGGCAGCATGTATGGAATTGGACAAACGAGTTCTTGAAATGGAAGAAGAAGTTGTTCTTACACCGCAATATGTTCGAAAAGCTTGTGGACAAAATGATCAAGATGATCAAACACCTGGACCTGCTCCAACAAATGTAACAAATGCGCAAGGCCAATCTAAACATAGCACCTATTCCATGTAACATATACACGTCGTTGTGCGTTATCTTTATTAAAAAAGAGAAAAAAACGAAGCGAATCTTGTTGAAAATGAAGACTTGAACATTTTGAAGCCTGTTTTGGATGAAGATAGATGTCCGAAATTTGGCGAAACATAATCTATTTTGTACAAAATAAAAAGAACATTGCTATGTATCATTATACTCTTTCTGAATCTTTGTAAAAGTGAAGATTGATTGTTAAGTTGTAACCTATGAAGTGTCTGTAAGGAGCTGAATTCAAACATTCTTAATTTTCTAAGCCTTATACAATTAATTTTTGTACAAAATATACTATGCATATAGGACGAAATTTAAAACTCTTTCCTAAGGAATTACTTAACATCTGAAGCAGGCTTTATATGCAAACAATATGCAACAAAAACAAACAAAATTGTACATGTTCTAGTTACAATATTGTGATACATAGCTACAAAATTATCACATTTTCAACATAAACTACATTTGATTCATGTATGGGCATTTTCATGGGAATTCATAAAAAAAACTTCATCAGTACTGATAATGCAACAATGACTCATGTACATACATTTCTCACAAAAAGGAAAGTGATGAAATACAAGTGTACTTATCATTTTCGAAAAAAAATATCGCTCAATGCACAACTGTGCCAGGTAAGTACACTACGCTTTTCAGCTCAGTAAAAATCAGTTGTCAATTTATATAGGGAATTTAATATACAAGATATACATGTATTATTGCGATTATTTTATTTCAAATTTAAAAAGAAAATATTTGGGATAAATGATTTAGATTATTATGGAAAATATTTCAGAATATTAATTATATTTTGCTCTAAACATTCTGGAATGTACAGATGTTTCTTTTTGAAACCAATGTTTGTAATATGATCATCTTTTTGTTAAATGATTATCCACAACCAGTTTATGGTGTATATTTATTTTTTATAGTTTTAAGCGCTTCTCTTTTTACATATAATAATATGATTAAGACTTTATGATAATAATTTTTTTATTTCCGTAAAAACCAGTTGAAATATCTCTTCTTTACTTTCCAATCCATCAATGAATGTTATTGTCTTACAAAAATCATTGTCCTTCATTAATTCGTCTCTATGCTTTAAATATTCTGGCCAAACAATTTTTTCGAAATAGCCAGGAACATCTGGTGGATCGTATACTCTTCCTTTCCTTCTTTCCCAACATTCTTCTTTTGTTAATGTTATGAAATATTTACGATCACATAAATCTGAAATAACCTTACATTTGAAAAGTAAAAACCCATCTAATATTAATATATTTTTATTAACTGTTTCGGAAGAACTATTTTCTGTAGGTGACGATTTGATCAATTGTAAAACATCTGAACGCATTTTGTTCATATCCATACTGGTTATTACTTCCCAGTTTAAATGATTAAGTTCATCAATTTTTACATGCCGTGGATCATTTTTCGGTAAGAAATAGTTGTCTTGGTATATCACTACTGAATTTTTTAACTCATTATGAAGTCGATTAGTTAAAGAAGTCTTTCCACTGCATGTTGCACCCGAAATACCAAGTACAAACCATTTCTTTGAAGACATTTTAAGTTTTCTCTACTAATAATAATTTTATTTAAAATCTAGAATAGGTTAACTCGTACTAGCCATGTACTAGGAACATACATATAAACAATGGCGGTCTAGTTACATAAGTTACATTAACTTTATTACTTAATCAATAATAAAATATACATAAGTGTTTCAATGTTTCTCAACACAATTTAGTAAGCAATACACAATAAAATATTTTCATTTACATATACTTTTTTATGTATGTGTTATGGTTCATGAAGTTTACTTGATTTATTACTTGAATAATATGGTTTAACGTGATAAATAGTAAACAATACTAATCCACCAATGAAGCATAAGCCAGACACTGCAGGAATTATTAATGCAATATTGTGAGAACCAAAAAACGATCGTATTCTATTATCATCGATGAATGGTAAACCAATAATCCATATAGTGTAATAGAGAAATAAAGAGGAAGTTAAGATTAATATCATTTTACCCCTTTTACGATCGCTATTAAACATTTTACGTTTAACAATTTACAGTAGATTAAACATTTATCATATAAACGTGCAAAAAATAATATTGCTTTACAGATGAAATAGAATTAAATGTCTTTATATATTGGTGACTATCATAATACCATGTATACTAAGTAAAGTTCATTAATTGAAATTTGTTTACCTAATATATAATTTAAGAAATATAAAATTATTATTACTGATCCACGTATTCTTTTTCAAATTTCTTAAAATCTTCTTCAGTAAATGCAGTGGCTTCAGGTTCCTTAGGTTTCTTTTCCTTTGGAATATATCTCTTTCTTAGAGCTCTGCTTAATAACTGATATACAATTTTTTGATTAATACAATTTATTTCATGAGTAATTAAAAAATTTATGGAACTATACCTTATTTGTTGTATCTGGATCAATACGATTAGTGCTAAGCAATAAAAGCCTCTGTACATTTTCATCTGTAGGATCTACTTTTGCAGCTAATTTTTTTTGAGTTTCGTAAACAGTTACTTTGCTTGATCGACCAAGGATTGTTCCGAGATCTTAAAAAATATTTACTTTTCATTAGTTGATAAACGGTAGATTAATCTTTTGTTTCGAAGGTTATAA
>JACXIL010000236.1:1458444-1664209 GCA_014737365.1 Bombus soroeensis
TCCTTTTAATTGTGAATATCAATTAACAGCAACTTATTCTTATCATACTTGGATTTGCAAGTTTTTAAGCGTCAGATTTGAAATGCTACAATGACGTACAAATAATAATATTAAAGTCATTCAAACCTAACTCCAATTTTTATTTATCTCAGAGGTAATATAATTTCGATTAAAATATTTCTATTAACACTTTACCGACCGCTAGCAGTTCAACAGCATACGCACGTCCGATCGGCAGCTCAGGCGCAGATTCTCCCTGGCACCGCTTCCTGTTTGGTTTAGACTGACCAATACCATTCTTTTCGTTCATCGCGATCGGTAAGTTTTTCAAATTGCTATAAAACTATGGGAGCTTACAAAGTAACGCAACTGACGCAATTGAGCAAGGTATCTTAGTACTAAATAACAAATTACTGCTCAAATAATGAGAAAAATTGTCGGCAACAAGAAGCCGATTAATAGGCTATCAGTCGGTAAGCATCGGCAACAAGAAGCCGATTAATACGCTATCGGTCGGTAAGCATCGGCAACAAGAAGCCGATTAATACGCTATCGGTCGGTAAGCATCGGCAACAAGAAGCCGATTAATACGCTATCGGTCGGTAAGCATCGACGACAAGAAGCCGATTAATAAGTTATCAGTCGGTAAGTGTCGGCGACAAAAACCGGTTAACCGGCTATCGGTCGGTAAAGTGTTAATTATAATCGAGTAATGTGTAGAATTTTTTAAGCGCCGCACATCGGCGGTGCTTGAGAGACACGCTTGAAGCGTTAAGGGTTAACTGTTAACCATTTCAATGAAAAGAATTCTCATAAATTCTAATAAATACCAATACTTGCATAAAAATGGAAAAGATTTTCAGCTAACAACGCGTTCTTCGCTTTGATATACCAGTATCTTCACAACGCTTTTAGTCGTCTTGTAATACGCAAGAAATTCTAAATTAAACGCATCGATGCTTCCGATAATTAACACGTTTCTTAAATCAATCAAACAGTCCTAAAGCTGGATAAATATTGCTAACATTGAAGAACTATTATCTTAATAGAGAAGATAATTTTCCAAGAATTAGTAAAAAATGTAATACTCGCAGAGTATCTAGTCGTATTCGAAATCAGCGTCACGACGTCGAGCAGCAGGCATTGACACGATTTTCCATTTGGGACCCAGTCGCCTCCGCTTCTATTCTTCCTCGCGTGTCAGATAAGACCCATGCACGGCTCGTCGCGATTGTTCCTGTGGCGGGTAAGAGAGATAGCCGCCATGGAAACAATGCTCCTCGCCGAGAAGTGAAAAGCGGGTACGGATTGCGTAGATGGAGAAGTTTGATCGGTTCTTATCTAACACAACCGGAAGAACGGGAGTCCAGCTGGCTGGTGCGTCCGATGGAAAACTGTGTCGACGTTATATGCGCATTAACGACGTTGTTTTAGTATTATCTAACTTTATCGCGATTCCGGTATATGGAATATCTAATTAAAAAGTAGTCGGACATAGGGCAGATGATAAAAATGTGAAAAATATCGTACGTTTAAGTATGCGTTACAGGTTGTTCTAGTATTAGTGTCAGTCTTTCAACGAAAACGTATCACGACAAAATTCTACGCTCTATTAATTCTCTGGCAGCGTAACAAAATTACGAAAACCTGAGAATGAAATGCCTAGATGATCATTAATTTTCTATCCTTGACGCTTCTTGCGTTTCTGGTATTAAATATAAAAAAGCAAAATACATACATTCAACGTACTTGTAAGCATCGGATCACGATAATTGCGTTACGTGTAACGATATTTTAATTGTCTTGTCATCTAAGTGTACTCGGTCGAAGTAGCTCGGTCGAAGGGCTAAAATCTGCTATTTGAATAAATGTCAGAACTAGTTGAAGCCAAACACAGCCATTGTGTTCCTCTTCGTCTATTCGATCTAGCTCGGATAATGTATGGTACTTCGAAAGATCAGCTACTTTGTCACGCGACAAATGCTCGTGCCACGTGCGTTTTCAGCGCGAACAAACGTTCAAATCGGGCAAAAAGCAGGCAACACAGCAGGAAAATCCCTGGCGAGAGGAACCACGCTAACAACGCCACTTGTTATGCGTATTTTCTGGCAGACCAGGGGTTGGAACGTTGCCAGCAGCTTAGGCGGTCGTATTTCGTCGAGGCAACGTCTGCCGTTTGCATTTACCGCATATTAAGCCGAACCGGCTGCAACGGTGCTGCTTGCCAAACGGTCGATGCATTCGCAGACACTTTGGCCACGGCTGATCTGGCCACCATCTACGCAAGCATCCTTATTACGCCGTACAAGGGTTGTTAATTACACTCCCGTGTGTTTTGTTGGGTAGACAGTTCGAACGAAATTGGGAAATTGGTGTTCGAGCGAGGTGGAAAGGATTTAACACTAGAACTACCACACCAGTGAAATTGACTGGTTTTACAATTTTATTTTCAAATTCCTACTTCGTGTTATATTTTTTTAATGACTTTTGCAACGGTAACTAAAGGAATAATATAATGAATTTTATTTCGTCTTTTATCTGTTCAAACTGAAAATAATTTTGTATCGAGGCTACTTATATCAATAGCAGTCAAAATGACTGGCACGTGTTGAAGTGTACAAGGGTCCTGTAATCTGTTTATCTAACCCCAATTAACCAGTTTCCTCGTTTTGTACAATTTGCCACACGTTTGTAAAATTTTTACTGCGTATTATTCAATATGATGATATCAGTTATCAGGAAAATTGCAGATCGATCGCTAGATGCTAACACTAGAAATACTATACCAGTGAAAATGACTGGTTCTACAATTTTATAAATGTGTCAACCCTCGTTTAGGGATCCCAAATGGATTAATAATACGAAAAATCTAGTACATAACACGGAATTGCTTCTGTAAGAAAGTAATAAATCAATAAATATACAAATATTCTATTATTACGTATTTTTTAAAGACCAATCATTTTCACTGGTTTTGGTAGAACTAGCTTCGCGTTAACCGTCGATAGTTCTAGTTAAGGCGGTTTAAAAACGAGAGGTAGTTTAGTGGTTGGAGGATTGAAAAGGAGCGAGAAACGAGTTCCATGTCCGAGGATTTGAATGGAATAAGATATTTTCTTGTATGTCGCAACTTTAGAAAATAAAAGATCGAACGTGCAAAGAATGTTGCCCGTGAAGTTTAAAGAAAAAGTGGCGGGAGAAACGGAAGAAACAAGTGACTCGCGTCTTGCGACTTTGAAAAATGAGAAATTTCGACGCTTGAAAATTCAGATACACGCGATTCTCTTAGACAAGCGAAAACGTTACCTCTTTTTGTTGCTTCAACAAGCTCGCTTATCATAGGAAAATCTACGATTTTGAGAAATCGAAAAATTGCAAAAATCTGACGTCTCGTATTTAACACTGACAAGCAATAAATAACTTTCAAAAATATTGAAATCTCTTCGTAAATCGTTCTTCGGTGAAACTATTCGCAAAAGAGTGTTACTCATATCGGAGCAGCGAGAAAAGAAAACGAGTATATATATTTTAAATTCCCCTAACCTTCCTCTGTCGTGTCTGTTTCCATTATAAAATAGCATTCAAAGGAAAAAATCCCGCTTTTATTAAGCGTTATAGATCATCAACGAACAACGTTAAAGCGAGGAGATACTCTGGCATAAATTCTGCTCGTAAATAAAACGAACAGATCCTAGGCCGCCATTCATTCCCATGGTCGAACAATGCGAGACGACGAAAAATATTGGCGGAATCAGTGACCGATCAAAGCGTTGGAAAAGTCTGCAGGCCCGAGGCAGTAGTTTTTCCAGTAAACAAAAAAACGCCGGTCGAACAATCGCTCGCGCGATATTTCATACTCTTTGTTTCGTCCGGAGCTGATTTAATGGCAGTACTCTCCCTTCGTGGCTACTTGAACAGCTTCTTTACTCGCTGTTCGTTGTACGCGATGCGCGCTTCTTCCTCGTTGTCTCTTGTTACGTAAATGCATCATCGACAACGCGAGTTATACATTTTCCGTAAACTTGTTCGTTGTAGTACGGCGAAGATAGATCGGCGATTAAACTTGAAAATATTAGGCGAAGGATTTTCGAAAGAAAAGAGATTGCGAAAAAGGGAAGCACCAAGGCCGGTTTCACGTATCGCGAGCTACGTATCGCGATACGCGTACAAAATACGTTGCCAGGAGTAAACTATAGTCTCGTTTAGTTCCTGCGTGGATCACCTGTGTCGATCGCTCTTCGATCTGGCAAAATAATCGCCGGCGGCTGAAGTTGTTGGGAAATCAGCAGACGACGAAATCAGTACAGCGATGTATCTTTTGAAAATCGGCGTGTGTCGTGCGAACGGATTCATTGGTATACACGTGCGGTGTATATTCTGTATATTGTGTATAGCGTTATAGTGTACCGGGTGTCTATCATACGCGTACCGCGATACACGTGTCGCCGCGTGAAACCAGTTGAGCCTTCTATAGATCTGGCTGATTTTAACGCTGCTGTATTTCTCGGGTCTATGTAATTTGGAACATACGTTACATTTCGTCAGACGTTATTAGAATATACTAGTCTCGTCAAATAGCAAAAAAAATCATACCGGTTAGTATGGAATATAACAGTTGTCAAATATTTTATCATTCGGTGTAATTTTCGTAGCTTTTGTGTATTCCACGCTTTTTTCATTGAATAACTGAAAAAAAGAAGATACCCGAGGAGATACAAAGCGAAGAGTGTTACTTGTGTTAAGGTATGGAGAGGATTCGGAAAAACAAATAGTTTAAATTAATTTACATATTATTCGGCTCTACGTATACGTTACTCTCTGAAGGACTCGATAACCTACTCGCTTGGTTGTTGTCTTTCGATGATTCTAATTACTTCTAACGGCTTTTAACCGCTTTTTTCTCAACAGAGACCTGCACGTCCTTTAACGCTCACATACACTTTCACACGTACGGTGTAAACGTATCATCTACCTACCAATTTGAATTTTTTAACAAAATCTCCATGACACGTCCTAGGAAAACCTTCACGACCGATTAAAAATACTCGTAGCAAGGAAGATCGATAGGAAAAGCCGAGTACGATAATGCGATAGTTTTCATCGAAGAAACAGCTTTCCAACGGGGCGATAAATGAAATTCTCTCGCATCGGAAACTCTAAGAGGTTGGTGCAGCAGCACTCGAGAGCTTTCCACGACGCTACGCTTTTAACCCCCTGCTCGGAACGCCCGTGTACCTTCCGTGGAAAACTTCCTGGTCGGTCAACAAGAGAGAAATACAAAACGAGAGATAAAGACAAGGCAGACTTTGCCCAGCTTGCAATTTTCTTACGGCTAATCGATTTGCTTAAGTGTACTCACCCCTTCCTCTTTCCCTTGCAACAAGTGGAAAGCGCCGGCTCTTTGGATGCCAGGAAGGAACCAAATCGGATGCGAGCGTATAAGCCTCTCGATCAGAGTGATGTCGCACGCGACCTCGCTGCCAGAATCTTCCGTCGAGCTCGAAGATCCACCCGAGGTGGCCGACCCTTCCGAGGAAAGCGACTCCTCGCTCTGAAACATAATGTTAATCGGTTAACATTTCCGCCAACACCTACGTGTTTCAAGAGAGAGAGAGCGAACTTTTTCAGACCGCGCACCATCGATATCATTTAACGATACATCCATCAAGTTGGGTTATCATTTTTATCGTTCTACGAATTTTGGAAGACCAATAAGAGCACAAATACACCAACCCACTCCCCTTTGTTAACCCCTTAACCTACAACTACGGGCATGGTCCGTAGTACGATGATCGGGCCAAACCGTAATTATGACGGGCATAGCCCGTGATAGATGATCGGACCAAACGTAAATATTACGGGCATAGCTCGTAGTACGATGATCGGACCAAAAGTGAATATTACGAGCATAGCCCGTAATAGATGTTCGGACCAAACGTAAATATTACGGACATAGCCCGTAGTACGATGATCGGGCCAAATATAAATATTAGCAGCGGCGTCCTCCTAAAGCTATAAATATTTGTGGAATATTTGATAAGTAATTAGAACCTGATGCAATAATTGTGGTAGATGCAAGTACTACAAAAAGTTTATTTATACAAAAATCATTAATACAAAATACGAGCGATTGGCCCGATCGTCGTACTACACGAGTCGTGCGAATGGCTCGAAGGCCGCGCGAACTGGTTTACGTTTTCGGCCCAAAATTCTCGAACGTAAATCGTAGGTTAAATAAAATGACATATCAGATTCCTCCTACAGGTCTTGTTGTCGAACCCGATGTAGCGGCATATGCGTCTTAGGACGCCGCGATACGCAGATGCCTTAAGTTGTTTCGCTTCAGAGGATTAACACCGTACGTCGCATATATGTAATAAATAAACTCTGGACAAAGCAATTTCACGGATACGTGCAATAATTTACCACGGAGACAAGTTCAGACCCTTTGCTACCCCGTCGCCTGGTATAAATAGACGACCAAGTTCGCCGCGAGTCATTATCATCGCTATTAGTAGTGCGAGCGAATATCAGCATCGAGTCAGTGAGTATAAGCGAACTAGTATTACCAATCGATCTTATAACGAGCGATCATCGAGCGAACGACGCTTGCGACTAACTTTGTATTCTACAGTTTAAATAGTCAATTAAATTAACTCGTCTCGTTATTGATTTAACCAACAACACGTCACACTGTCCACCACACTGATAACACTAACTTGAAACATACTTCTTTATTCCGTGTAGTTGAATAGTTGGTCGTGAGACTTTGAAGAATGGTGACGATAAAGACGCTTACACGTCCACTTGTAATGTCACATATTGTACGTACGTCTGTTACGCATAAACCGATGTATTACATTTTGAGTACGTTTCCATCGATATTTATATACATCGGATCTATGCGAAAGTTTCTTCGATTGATTGAAACTTTGTTATCAATATCGTCGCAACGATCGTTTCTCACGCTTAAATACTAGCAACGCGTATTAACGAACCAAATTATTCGTTTCAGAAAGCCGAAAGCACCTTTCTACCCAGCCGTACACGCTTCTCACTCGTAATTGGCATTTTATGATTCTCGTAATGGAATCATTACGAGCGTTCCTGGTATCCCCGCGGGAAGCCAGGGCTACGATATTCGCTTATTTCGTTCGTAGCTCGACGACGATAATCGTCGCGGAAACAAAGAGGGCAATTAAAAGTGGCGCAGATACGAGGAAGAGTTCTGCACAAGAAAAACGAGAGAGTAAAAAAAAAGAGGAAAGAGGAAGTGTGTAACAGTAGACGGATGAAAAAAAAAGTCGGAGGAACGATTAAACGAGCAGCGAATAAAGGTTGGGGCGAGCATTGGCTGCAAATTGAGATAACCGGTGAACCCGTTCGTTCTGCACCCTGCGTGGTGTCGCTATAATACCGCATTAGAGTGTATTGTATGACGATCAGGTAGGATTTACACCCTCGGAATTGCGGCTTAAGGGCCAGAGATTTCCATATTCGCGGCGTCGCGTCGCCCGCCAACGAATCGTGACTTTGTCCAGTCGTTCTTCGTGCTCGTGTTGGAATTGGCCGGCGCGAGGTTTTACGGTGGTCGAAAGGAACCATGGGGACCGAGATTAAGCAATGAAGTGGAATTAACGGTGCGAAACGTGCCAGACGTTTGGGAAATTATACCTTATAATTATGCATGGTTTATATGTTGTGAGTATTCAGGTTGATGTTACGTTTATGATACCTTTAGATGTAATTCCCAAGAATAGAATATCAAGGTGTTCGTTATACATCGGATTACGTCGTCCGAGAAGTTTCTTTCGTTTTATAAGGAATAATGGACGCACAATGTTTTCTGTTTTATAGTATTTTATCGGATTACGTATGATCCATTTTGTTTTATCAAGATAAAAATCATAACGTTTGACAGAATCAGTTTCATGTTTGTATAAAGATGCGTCGTTGTAAAAGACGTGTCTGTAAAAGAAAGACACTTTCTGGACAACCTAATAATATATTCGTACTTGGAATTTCATTGTTATATAATTACGTTAGAATTATATTGTAGAATTACGTTAGAATTATGTTATACAATTACGCTTGAACTATATTGTAGAATTTCGTTAGAATTATATTGTAGAATTACGTTAGAATTATATTGTAGAATTACGTTAGAATTATATCGTAGAATTACGTTAGAATTATATCGTAGAATTACGTTAGAATTATATCGTAGAATTACGTTAGAATTATATCGTAGAATTACGTTAGAATTATATCGTAGAATTACGTTAGAATTATATCGTAGAATTACGTTAGAATTATATCGTAGAATTACGTTAGAATTATATCGTAGAATNTACGTTAGAATTATATTGTGGAATTACGTTAGAATTATGTTATACAATTACGTTAGAATTATATTGTAGAATTACGTTAGAATTATATTGTAGAATTACGTTAGAACTATATTATAGAATTACGTTAGAATTATATTGTAGAATTACGTTAGATTTATATAATTACGTCGCATTTCAAAGGGTAGAATTTTTTTTTATTTATTTAGGAAAATTTTACAATCAATTCTCGTTGAGAATTATAAGTAAACTATCCTGGCGTTGTACTATAACTGGGATAATAAGTGTTTGTCGTATGTTTGATTCTAGTTGAAAGTAATGGTTAAATCTAGAGGGTAATGTCTTTTTAGCCTGCGGATCTGATCCGTCGTGTCAAATAATTGAGTAACTAATGGATTTTGGTGGTTGTTAACTCTTATGTTATATTTATTACTGAATTTGGATATTTCTTCTTTAACTGCGGGTATCTTCAGGTCGCGATGTATTGTTTCGTTGGTAACATATTAAGGTGCGTCTATTAAGAATCTTAGAGTTTTCGATTGGAATCGTTGAAGAATTTCCATGTTGGAATTACTCGCTGTTCACCATAGTAAAAGGGTAAAATTGTCGCTAATATCGAATCGTGCATGCTGGACATAATTCAGAGAATTGGAAAATGAAACGAGCAATATAAAATGGGACATTTTTGTCAGCGTGCTGTACTTTTTCATCCTGCAACAAATTCGTCGATCAACGAGTTAATGAATCTAAACAAATCGTACGAATCTCAGTTTCCTAATAATCTGAATCTCAACGCACACCCCGTGGCCACGTTGTAACCCATAAATAATCACTAAACGATACTCGAACGTTAAACGATCGCAATCACGCTAGCTCGTGTCGTAATAAATCAAGGCAGGCGTCGATTAAACTTCTCCCACCTCTTCGATTCTGTCGCCCCGAATAATCCCACGATTCCCCTAAATACCCTGTAAAAAGTACAGAAGGGTCGCGAACCCAAACGGAATCGGTCTCATTTCCAGTGACGCGAATTAGACGTTTGACGAATCGTAGAAAAACGTTGGATGGGAAAGTCGACGGTTGTAAAAATCCAGTGCAATCGATCAGCATCGATCAAAGTGTCTTACCAGGTGGAGGACGTGCGATTTAGCCAAGCAACTAAATGTATTTCTTTGTAGCTAATCGTTCGCGATTATCTCGGATAGAATCTGTAATATTTGAAATATTTGTTGGGAGCATACGCTTCGCAAAGTTCACGTTCTTCTTCTCCTTTTTTTTTTCCTTTCAAATTGGTACGGGAACAGGTTCCGCAGTTACGCTGAAACGACGGTAATTTAACCGAGTATTTCTGCATCGCGCTAGAATTTCCCAACAAGAGGCTTTTCTATTCAAGTGCGAAGGTTTTGCTCCGGCTGACTTCGTTTGTAGAAACGGTTCAACGTTGTAATACCGTGGAATTGCCTTCGTTACCAGCGATTCACGATCCCACCGATACGTGTTTCGTTTAAGGATAATAATTTGTGAAAATTAAAGCACATTCACCACACGCGTCTGCCTTTGCGCTCGGAAAAACGCTTTTTATCCTCCATTACGTCATCCTATTAACGCAAGGAAATTGAACGAAACAATGGGAAAAATGTTTGATAGGACAATGATAAAAAAGTTTGACGCGACAACGAGAGAAAATTGATCAGTCTTTTAACTCTTTGCTTCGTCCCTGTTTCCATCGAAAGTATCACGAACACCAACGCGATCGTACGACGTACCTATCAATTTGTATCATTCACGAGAGCTTTCAATCAGACCGAGTTTCGAAAATAATGAAAAAGATAACGAGAAACAATTCGATCCAGGCGTTTGCCACGAGTTTCAGACCGACACATCGCAAACATCGATCGCTCGAGTTTCTCAATTTTTCCGGCAACCCTATTTTTTCACCGGGGGGGGGGGCGCACGAGGACACGACGGGGGACCGAAGAGGATTCGCGAAGGGGTTCGCCGCGTACTGGAGTTTCGAGTGTAATTTAATTTGAAATGCAGACTGACACACAACGGCGTTTCAGGTTAAACGGATTAAACGAGGACGTGCGACGCGTGTTGAACACCCTCGCAGCCAATTACGAATCCCTTAATTACGAGCCGCCGAAAGTATTCCGCAGTCGTTGCAATTTCCCGATCACTCGATTGCTTGCGTCATTTCGTGCGCCGAAATTACGAAATTTCATTACAGAATATTAATTCGCTGTAACACAAAATACTAATTATTTTCCGACAATTTTACTAACGTCGTGTCCCTCGGTAAAACTGAACTTTCAATCTTCCGTTGAATGGTTCGAAGATATCCGATCATTTTTGACAGGATGCCTTTCAATTGCAAAATTAAAAGTCGAAAACGCAAATACGCCGTAATTCGTTTATAACACAAATGAAACAAAGCGTAAAATGTCGAGGTCCATGTCCAAGAGATTGGCAATTCGAACAACGAGTTAGTAAATTATCGATTGACTAAACGACGCACTTATGTGATTTTAGTAAAATGAATCTCAAGTATCAAAATACCAAAATATATCAAACCATTCGAAAGACATTGCCAATTATTAAAAAGCAATCATTTTCACATAGGACAAAAAAAAAGAGAGAGAGAAATGATTCGGTCTGAATAGAATCAAAGATTTTATTACGAGTAGCAACTCTTTCATCTCGTCGTTGGCAAACTATACGGCCATTAGCGAAGACCTTCGAACGTCAACGCGATTATTAAGCAAGAAGGAAGATCTCTTACTCACCTGTACATGATGTAGCTGCGTGAGCTGATGATGCTGCAGCGGATTTGGCGGAGGCGTGCTCGGCGAGCTGACAACCTGAACGGTTCCATGCTGCTGCAGATACGGTTCCAGGAAGACATCGCTCCTACGAACAGAGAAAATAGACCGTCTCCGTTTAGTCTCGTTTCGTTAATTAGCCTCCTTCTGTCAGACGTCCGCTAGAATTCGCCTGGACAAATAAGTAACGCGATTTCGAGCCGCTTTCACGCGGTTAGAAAGACTATTAGCATTCCGTACGTACATCGCGTCGTCGTTGTACGACTATAATTAACAACTTTCAGTTTGTTCAAATTGCATGGATCGCATCTGTGAACTCGTTTCAATATGGCACGTTGTACGATACTGATTGTTAGTTTTGTAAATCTCCCAGATTGTATGACATAAATAGACGCGATGGCTTGGTAACATTCCTCTTCCGTTACATCAAGCAACTGTTAAGCGTGGTACAGCCACGGCATTTTCTCAATAAACTTCCTTCGACAGAATTCTTGGAAATCCATCGCCAGGAATTATTACACAGAGTATCTCGTTTTAATTCGTCGATGCAATTGTTTAGAAAAATGTATGAAAGGGAGCAATCTGTATAAGATCCGCCCTGTTTACGCGTCTATCTGTCTCCTGTTTTTCACTCAACGTCTCCATCGTAAATCCACATCATTGAAAAAATAAATCCAAATCCTCTGATCGCGCGAGAAACGTCTTCTTGAATGCACGTAAGCTCGTCTTTACGATCCATTCACCCGATAAACACTATATTTTCTTGCGTTCCATTTCCCCACCAAAAACCCTCTAACGTAGAATGACGAAAGAGGAGGAAGCGGAGGCAAACATAAAAGTGTCCTGCAACCGTTCAATTTTGTATGGTGAAGCGATGGTACATGGGTAGAGAATTCTCGTTACCTGCGCCATTGCACTGCTGCAGGTAATCGCTTAGAAATTCAGGAGTAAATTCTGCGCGTCGGGGCGCCTCCGCTCTGAGGGGACAATACACGCTTTGCAAACAGACCTCTGTACTCTAGCGTAATTTCCGCCGAGCTGATTCAGAGAAACTGCGGTTTCTGTGACGAGAACAGACCTAATTGATCCCGGGATTCCTCCCTTAGGGATCATCGTTGAAACAAAGATAGGATTTTAGAGAAATTCGAACAAATTTGAAGTTTCGTGGCGCGATTTCGAGGATTACGTAAATCTTCGTCTATTTCTCTTTTCTTGCGAATTTGTTAGAGTTAAATGGGTCGAGTAAATTTAAGTAGTTTCAGTGATTTTACATTGAGCTTCGACCTTTTGGTTAGTAGGCGGATAATATTTTGATACGCGTAGCATCCAAAAAGATTAATTGTCTAACGTTGACTAGAAGTTACGAGACATTTTTAATTGTTAAACAAGAATGATATTTATTAATCGCGTGTATCATAAGGAAAATTAAATTACGCTACGTTTTGAAAATTTGATCACAGATCGATTCCATTAAAATGTACGTTTCAAGTCTGTTAACTACAGGAACTTACAGACGGAATAAACGTGGCAAACCATCGATCGAACCATCGTCTTAGCGTTCGTCGAGCTTAACAAGCGTCCACGAGACATCGTAGCATCTCGAAATTAACGTCGACTTAACGAAGCCTCCGGTATCCGCTAATTATACCGATAATCCGTACTCGTGTAAAGAGATTCGAAGCCCACCGGTACCGACGGTGCTCCGACTCTTAATTAATGATCTCATTAGAGTCCGAAAAGTCCCCTAATGACCTATCTTACGACCACGTCCAACCCTTATCCTCCCACAACCCTTTCGATTCTCTTCTTTTTCAACGTTTCTAAGTTTTTCTCGCCAGTCTCGTGTTCTTTTCTTCTCTCTCCTTACAGTTTCATCAATTTGTTTATCACCTGCTTCGCGAGTCGAGGTCAGCTGTCTCGAACAAAGAAACCAGTGTGTGTATGCGTTCTCCGGCGAATGGGAACGACGTATCGCGTTGCGTATCGCAAGCTAATTACGCCACGTAGTAGTCACCACGCGTCAGAATCTACGGAGTAAGTGGCGCGTTACGCGGAAACGCTAGGCGTTAGATTAACGACGCAGCTTTTTATGCGTCCTAGAGTATTTACGCAGTTCCTGGGAAGCTTTAAGTACCCAGATCTCTACCATTAGTAGCTTCGAGCGCAGATGCTTGACCGTAGTTGCCAATGGAAAGTAGAAATCTTTTATAGAAATTCGAGGATATCTACGTTGATGATACGACGTTCGTTATAATTCGATGCATCGACGAGCTTTCAGTTCGTTTCCATGACTTGTTCATGTTTATTCGAAGCAATTTTTTCACGTTACAATTTTTAATATCGGTAGACTTTTTCGCGAGGGAATAATCGTCGGAGTTACGCGAACCGTTTAACCGCGAGCGGCACGCTTCACAAACGGTATTATTTCGAGCAAACTTTGTCGCAATTCCCGAGCTGAATATCGAATGAAGGGGCGTTGACGTATGCAAAGTCGCCGGCTAACACCCCCTACACGTCCAGCGCTCTATTGTCCTCTGCGTTTGACAGTTAGACGGCTTGTCTCGGACCTTGTCTGCCCCAAACTATCGCGTTTGTGCTCCAACATCGCTCTCGGGACCGTATACGGATCTCTGTGAGGGAGCCGGAGAAATTTTCGTTGCGTTTCGATCGATCTAGAAGAGGACAAACGCTTGACGACGGCAACGAATACGAATCGAGGAGTCAAAGTAGCAAATGGCGCAAGTGGCGCGAGTGTCAGAGGTGAAGATTTTCCGCATGGCTTCGAGTTGAGAATCGTAGCGATCCGAGTTAAGATTCTTTCAATTCCTACAAGTATCGTTCCCTTAGTTTCGTTCATCGATTAATATTAAGTTACAACTTTGCTGTCTGTCATTGTACGTACTTTTTCGCGTCTTGAAAAAGATATAATGAATTTTTCAAACAATAAACGTGGAACACTGTTTATCGAAGAATGACGGTGAACTAATTTACGCCACTATGATTTTCAGTCGATATGTTTGCGAATTTTTACATCTATTTATGCTATTTTGTCTGTTTTTGTATCGTACACGGGTGTCCTGATTTTTAGAAACTTCGACGACTCCTGACGAAAACTTTGTTAATAAACAATTGTAATTCATAGCGTGGTATTGATCGAGCTGTGATTAATTAAGCTGATTGCACCTTTACCATTTCAGATCACAACGAAATTGAGATTTAGTATTTCAATTCTCTGGCGACAGTCTTCGGGACTGAAATAAATGATCGTAGCAGTCGTACTTTATCAATGAGATTTATATCCTTCTCCGCTAAAGAAGCAGTTCTTCATGTTTTTGGCAGCCACGTCGTTTATTACTTGCATGCTATAACTATCCGAGACTCGATAGCAATTGTAACCGATGATACAGCAAATTTGAACGAACAAATGACGACTTTATCGATGTAGATGGTCTATGCTCTATGAACGCTCCAAGTGCTCATAGAAGAAATAAATGGTCAGGGAGAGTTCGATTTAATGAAATGAAACGAGCTCGAGACGATTACTAGTGCACGATAATTGCTCGCTCTTGGTATTGATACAGGTTCGAAGTTCCAATCGTTTCTAACGATCTCAATTATACAAGATGATTCTAAAGTTCAGAATTCTTCACGAAGCGTTTGTAACAGATCAAGCGGAACTGCGATACTTCCTTAAAATTATCAGATTAAATGTACAATTTTCTTCGAACATATTAATTATATCGATAATCCTCGGACTACGTCGATCGTTCGACAGCTGCATTTGACATGTCTCTATTAATTCTTAACGGTGGATAATTATCGAACCGTAAACGGATGCTAATTATGCATGGCGACGAACAAAATTGTTCATACAACTAAAATTTTGCTATTACGATTCCTCATGCAATTTTATAGATTACACCCCTTGGAATATTATAACGAGAACTTTGGGTATTTCGCATATTTTTGCTTATGACGTACATTCTGTTAATTGTAATTATTTAATTACAGGATATTTAAATTTGTAAAAACGTGTAAAATCTACATAATATACACAAACACATAAAGCATTGCAGGTAAAATATTTGCTCAACGTGAAATTTAATGGACTACAAGGTTTTGCTTACTTTGTTATATTCGCAAACGCGTGAATTTGCATAAACGTGCACGCAATGTTCCCACGATAAACGAATCGAAATATAATAATTTAATAGTAATATCTTCGCAGCGCAGCCTTCTAACCTTTTAAGGTTAATTAGTACGACAAACAGACCTCCTTTTTGTACTTAGTCTAATTGCCAGCCTGTTTCAAAAATTCATCCATCATTCGCCGATCCGTGAAATCCAGTCACCATCTGTCCATGGTTCGGCAATTAAAAGCTGGTCTTTCGGGGTATAAATCATCGTCGAGGAAACTGCGTTGACGTTTGCCCGTTCTATATTTTATTTTTCTTTCGACGAGCATCAAGAGACGATTTGTTACGTCGCGACGCGACGTATCGATTTTTCCGCCGCAGCGATATCTGTCGGACGTCATTGATTAATTTTACGCCGTGGATTAATTGACTGCTCGAAGAGTTTTCAGTCGCACGCGCCGCCACCTTCCTACTTCCGAAACAGACACACACACACACACACAGATGTATCGATTTAATTAGACAGGAAACATGCGCCGAAAAAGCCGGTCGGTCAACGTATACGGAAGTATCCGAGGTTTTCCGCTCGCGTGATTTAATTGGCAAATCAGCTGCGACTATTTTTAGATACTGGTGAAACACATGAAATATTCATGCGGTAGAATATTTAACTTGACAGTTTTTAGATCATTTGGTAGTTTCCAACGAGTCCGCGAAAACTATCGTGCGAGAGACAGAAACAATTTTTGAAATTCCCTTGTATCACTCAGCATCCAAGCCTGATGCCAAACAAACCCACGATAACGTCTATAACGATGATTTATCATCGACTGGAAAGTAAAAAACGAAGCCAAACAAATAATTCTTCGAACCATAAGCACCTTTCCCTTTCTTACCAAATGTCAGAACTTTTACATATAAAGACTTGTACCAGTTGCTAGAACAGTCGATCTGAAAATAACAAAGGGCCAACGACGCGGAAGTTACGTTCCTGATTCGGGCACCAGGAACGTGTTCGTCGTCTGCGGGATCGGACGGGGGTTGCCATGACGACTGGGGAGGTTCTCAACACGTGGTCCAGCAACGGCCTCGTAAGGGTAAAAGGGGGATTTTTACGTATTAACGAGCGACCCTGTGCATCGTGCTTGCAACGGCGGATGCGTTCTTGCGTCTGGAGAAGTTCAAGGGACGAAGCTTCCATCTCGAGGAACGCGCCTCAAAGGCGAGGATTCTCGAGTGGCGAAGCTGGCCGCTCAAAGGAAAGCAACCAACGAACGACTCTTCGTTCTTTCAAGCGATATGGCCCTCGTGTTTTCGACCAGTCTTCCTGCCTCGAGATGTTAAGTTCGTTGCAGTTAACAGAAAGGGCGGCTAATTGTTGCGAGTTTCGAGGGTTGGGGGTTGCTATTTATGAAAGTGAGTTGTTGCTGCCTGATTGACAAAGTATTTATTAAGTACTATTTACTAAATTCAGATTTTTTCAGCTCTGAAATAGGTTTGGGTTACCATCTATTCCTTCCTATTTTGGTTACCATTATTTGGTCACCATAAAAAGAATAAAAAGCGATGCACATATTTATTAAATTCAGATTTTTGCAGCTGTGAAATAGGTTTGGGCTACCATCTATTCCTTCCTATTTTGGTTACCATTATTTGGTCACCATAAAAAGGATAAAAAGCGATGCACATATTTATTAAATTCAGATTTTTTGAGGTCTGAAATAGGTTTGGATTACCATCTATTCCTTCCTATTTTGGTTACCATTATTTGGTCACCATAAAAAGAATAAAAAGCGATGCACATATTTATTAAATTCAGATTTTTTCAGCTCTGAAATAGGTTTGGGCTACCACCTATTCCTTCCTATTTTGGCTACCATTATTTGGTCACCATAAAAAGGATAAAAAGCGATGCACATATTTATTAAATTCAGATTTTTTCAGCTCTGAAATAAGTTTGGGCTACCATCTATTCCTTCCTATTTTGGTTACCATTATTTGGTCACCATAAAAAGGATAAAAAGCGATGCACATATTTATTAAATTCAGATTTTTTCAGCTCTGAAATAGGTTTGGGCTACCATCTATTCCTTCCTATTTTGGTTACCATTATTTGGTCACCATAAAAAGGATAAAAAGCGATGCACATATTTATTAAATTCAGATTTTTTCTAGCTCTGAAATAGGTTCGGTTACCATCTATTCCTTCCTATTTTGGCTACCATTATTTGGTTACCATAAAAGGAAAAAATAAAAAAAAGAACGAGATAGGAGGCAAGAAAATTTTGCAAAGTTCGAAATTTCATTTAAAGAGTGAGCTATTCGAGGCATTCTAATTTTATGTAAAATTAGTATAGGGCGGGGAAGATAGGGAATGCGTTTTAAATGGTATGTTATTTCGATTCCGAACTCTAATTCAATTCACCGGCTGCTATTGAACTCGGGCCAATCGGGCCTGGTATTCCTGCAAAACCTTGAATCGTCGCCAATGGGGGCGGTTCAGAAATTCTTAGGCAGTCAGCAGAAAGCATCTCCTTTTTTAGTCTTATCGTTGCGATAAATTAAACGTACCAGGTACATACGCTTTAATTAATCGCGAAGAAAATCCCAGTTACATTTGCTAGTCGTTTTAAAGAAAATTATTATCGTCTTTAGATTTCTTTCATGTTGTTTCAAGCGTTTTTGCAATCTCTTGTCAATTACGTTGAATTATTTCCACCTGTTCCTGACAAAAGAATCTGTGTAAATTTACACTCGAAGGGAAAGCAAGTTTTTCAAGGAAACATTCTCGTTCGTTTAACGCTATTTTCGAGAAAAAGAAACAGCACGAAACAGAGAGGAAAACTCATTTCTTCTCGGGAGAGTTCTAATTTCATTAATTAGAGAAGGGTTAAAAGGTAAAATGGAGATTGCATTCTTTCGCGAGCATCGCGACGCTTTTCTAAGGTCTTTTCGGAAGACGCTTTCTGTGCGAAGTTTAAAGAAATTCTCAGCCTCTAAAAGAACCTTCGCTTCCTCTTTTCTTCCACCTCTTACATGCTTCACATCGTGTAAACGAGGAAAGTTTCACTAACAAGAATAGACGAAAGCTTTCTAACAAATTAGAGTGATTTCTTCTCAGTTCATAAAAATCACGAAATAATTTTAATAGAATGAAATTTTAATACAATAAATCCTACTAATTAGCAGAATGAAACAATTAAGAGGAACTATCTTTTATATTGACATGTAAATTGAATTTTTGAGACAAATTTTAAAACAGTTAATATTTAAATAAAATTGTCAAACGAAATGTGACGATTTTCAAGCCAAGTTTTTTAATAAACCCTTTGGATAGAATGTTTTAAATTTTCATGCTAAATTTTAAAATAGGATTTTAACTACTCCAAACTAATATTTAACTAAGCCAAATCTTACAAAAGATAGAATTCTCGTAGGTAAAATATAAATTTTCGATGGAACAACTTCTTGAATCAAAAATCAATTTTAATATTTTTGAATAAAATTTTCGTGAATTTCATTTACACTTTCGAAACCTTTCTCAGTAGCAAAGTTTATGATCGATAATTTTCTTGCGCGAATTTCTACGCGAGCGCACTCTTGGTTGTCCCGTAGTTTTTGCTTCTGCTGAATGAAGGTTGGAAAAAGAAAAGGAAAAAGAAAAAGAGGAAATCAGCTGATTCGATGGCTTCGAACGTGCGTCCTACGATGCATAAAAGACGTTCTTGTTTTTTTCTCACGGAGAGAAAACACGATAGACGGCGTGCACATATTTTTCCGGTCAACGATCATCGTGATCGACAACTCTTTTCTAATTCTCTTTTCCTCTCACGCCGAGCATGAAACCGTTTCTCGTGACTCAGCATCGTTTAAAACGAACGTTTCTTACTTTTTCTCGACGCACGGCTGTCAATGGAAAGTTCTATAACTGTTACGCTAATTATTTGGGGCAATTAGATGCGATTTCGTTACAAGAAATCAACCACGCTCAATTCAATCTTTCGACTTTCTTTTATATTTCGCGGAATAATAATTATCGTGCAAATTTTTTTATGTAAAATAAAATATCGTCGTCGTTCGTTCTTACTTTTCGTTCGTTATGGAGTCAACAACGGAGAATTTTAATTTGCCAGAGAAATTCATTTTTTTCAGAATGAATTGTACGGTTCCAATTTTAATTTCTATTTAATGAATTTTCTCCCGGATTTCTTTTTTTTTTGGATTCTTCAGACAATATACGTTTCAATTTGGAATTTAATTAAGAAGATTTAATTAGTCCCAATTCGCGCTAGGATTTCAGCTACAGCGTATAATTTCAGATGTAGTAGATTGTACAGCTTCGCTCACTCTTTATTTACGTTCGCTGTACTTTCTCTCGTATTTTCACGAGCTGATTCTACACGAAAATCGGCACAACTACAAGAAATTTATTGCGAGTAACATCGTAGGCTGGTTGCAGCAACATGGTCGTGATAATATTATTTCTGAATTTTAAATCTCTTTAATGTATCTTAGACATACATTTATTAGGCATACATTGCCACAAAACAAATATTTCCTTCAAACATTTAATTTAACGATTAATTAAACGATTTAATTAAATTCCAATAGCAAGTTATGAACCAAATTATACGTCCCCATACACGACTCAACCTCTTCCTCATAAACGATTCCAACAAATTATCTTTTACAAATAATAACGCAAGATATGTTCCTTTTCCATCTAAAAAGATATTCACAAAAAAATAAGAACTACCATAATCGATACGAGACTAACTTCTCTAACTTTTCCGCCTGGCTCACATTTTACGACCAAAAGTTTCTATTAATCCAACTTCCTAACCGAGTTGTCGGCACTCTAAGAATCGCGTGGCTCATCGGTGGAGATTAAATCGACCGGAAGCGGCGTGCTCCATCCGGATATTGGCGGAAGCCCGTTCACGAAAGGGATTAATTTACGTCGTGAGGAGCAAAACGCGATCGTGTTCGATCCAATCTCAAGAATGGGTCGAAGAAATCGTGTTTTCGCTGTGTTGGCTTATTCGTGAAATTTTCCGGTAAATCGCGAATATTCGATGACCCGTGCAACTTTGCGCGACAATTTTGCGCATGAAATGGCTTAAAGGAAGAAATACAGTGCTTGTTTTTTGGAGGAATATTGGGTCTGAGAGTTTTATATTGTCTTTTTAGATGAAGCAATTTTTTTAGATCGTTTTCTCCTCGGCAATTTATTGTTTCGCATATACGACCTTTGTAATTTGTTTAATTAATTTGTAATTTTTTCTTTCTTTTGTTATTTGAAAAAAAATTCGATCGAATAAAACAAGTTGCGAATTTTCTTTTGATCTTCTGGCTGAAAAAGGCAATTTTAAAAAAAATAGTTTTCGTTTCATTGGAGAATTCTTCAAGAAAATATTCCATCCGAAAATCGAGTTAGAAGAAGAAGAAGAGGAATAGGTAGGAGCAACAAAGCGAATATAATTAACTATCTCGTACGCCCATTCATTATTGCATACTAGATAGTGAAAATGACGTTTCGTCATGCATAGAAAGCACAAACGATGATTCCAATGGGAATCAGGCCGATGCTGCTAGGAAATAATGGTGTTGTCTCACGCGAAACGAGGAAAATTGGACCGTGAAGTAATCGCTCGATTGGTAGGGTCCTCGATGGAACGAGACAACGCGACATGTAACCCGGAAATGGTGATGGATCGGTCAAAAATTCCCTGTCCGCTTCCGACGCAAGGAAACTTGTCTCTTTACTTTCGAGTTACGAGCCCGTCAAGATCCATCGTGTTAGGAAGAAACAAAGCTCTTCGAGGAAAGCACTCTGCTGCATTAAGACTAATAGCACGCTTCCTGGTCGTTACTTCATAGAACGTGGCCATTGCTCGCCTTGATGCCGGGGAACCATCGGAGACGTTATGTTTTAGAGGGAATTCTTAATGTTTAGCGGGAAGAAATGGTCCACTGGAAGGAAAAATGATTCTAGACCATAGTTCTAGTTTATTATGTATAGTTCGAGTACTTTTCGAATACCTTTCCCTGGGAAGTTATCTGTAGAATTTAGCGCAAAAGTGTGTTTATTTTGGTTTTGCGATGAAATTCTATTTTATATTATTTATTATTACATGGTCCGTGCCTTTCGGTTTTGGACGAGTTTTCGGTTTTACATCTCGTTTACCTATCACGCTTTTTACATTCACTCAGTCTTATGGCGTTATCACTTTATTGCCTCTTCCCTTATATCTATCTAAACTCTCTTCTTATATATCTACCTCCCCTCATATTCGCTCTATTATATTGCACTCCGTTAATTATTCTGACTTTAAAACTATGGCAACTTTTGGGCTTTTGCCTCCTTGCTGTGCTTCCTGATTGTCGTTCCTCCCCATCTTCTATTACCCTTCTCTTCTCCGTTATTATTTTCAATTGCATTAGCCTTTCTCCAGTCTCGTTTAGTATCTTTTCTGTGTCCTTTGGTCCTCCCGTTATTTCGCATTCTTCTATTACGTGTCTCAGGTCTTCTTCTTTCCTTTTACATAGCCTGCATCTTTTTTCTCCCTCTTCTTTTCAGTATTCCCTTGCTTTGGTCTCGTTTCCACATGTGAATCTTGCTAATATTTTTCTGTCCTTCCACTTCATCCTCCCTTCCAAGTATTTTGGTAACTCTTCTTTCGCGATTTTTCTGTAATATTTGTTATATTTTCATTCCCTTATCCTCTTCCCCCTCTCTTCTGCTTCTCTCTTTCTCCGAAATTCTATTTTATATATTTCTACGTATCTGTAAATATTACATTGGAAAATCGAAATGTAAATTTCACTCATCTGTCAGTACTTGAGAGCATCTGAATCTACAGTTGTAATTTTGGCTCTTCTATCTCTATCATAATACGATATCGAGCGAAACGTACGTATGTAGATATTTGTATATCGTAAAAATATAGAACTTTCAAACTATTCATTTTTGCATCAGGTTGAGAATGTTTTTGTATCCTACATAGGATGACCAGAAACTAAGATGGAAGAATATCAAAATAAGTGGCGAATAGGCTACTCCCAGCTAAGTTTGAACAGACAACTTATTCTACTTAAACTTCGGCGATCTCTACTCTCAAAACTTCGCAAGATTTGATGTGAAACTTGACAACCAGAAACTTATACCTTCTCACACGTTCCTAAAACCTACTGATAACCTTCTGCTATGCTAAATTCCCTCTAATATCGCGTTAATAATAATTTGATGATACACACGAGCGTCTGACGTTTGTTAAGCGGTCAGCTAACCGTCAACGCATAGGTAGATCAGGAAGAAGAACAGGAAACTGAAAAGAAAGAGAGGGACAGAGATGGAACGAAAGGAAGAAAAAGGTGAGTCGAAGGCAGGCAAAGTGCGACTGCCGTACACTGGCCTATCCAATTTCTCGTGGAAACCGAAGCCGAAGAAGGCTCTTGGATTACACGAGTGGGAGCAGCAAAGTGATCTTGAGTTACTTTATGTAACACGCGACACTTTACTCGCTAAGTGTACCTCCACGCTCTGTTTCGGCTGTCTCACCGACGTCACCCGTTATATTGTCCTCTTTGGGACCGGAAAGCCGTATGGTTCAAGGCGTTCCTCCTCGATATCTTCTACTGCTGATAGTACAAGGGGAATTCTTTATTTAGGACGTTCGACAAATAGATATAAATAGAGAAATTGTAATAGAAAATATTTCGAAACATCATTATTAGCTGTAGAATAATTCTAACAACATGGGCCATCGATTAAGTTTAGATTAATTTTTTAAGTTTAGTTTATTTTAGATTAAGTTTAGATTATTCGACAATAAAGCGTAAATAGATAAATTGTTCTAGAGAATATTTAGAAATATTATTACTATTTTCCTTTGCCAAATTTTCAATCGTAATAGATTGTTCATATTAGGTTGTCCGAAAAGTTTCTTTCGTTTTATAAGGAAATAATAGACGCACAATGCCTTTTGTTTTATAATAGCTTATTGAATTATGCACGAACATGATAATAGAAATAGGACGAAGTGTATCATATCTAATTCAATAAAATAATATAAAACAAAGATTGTTGTTCATCTATTATCACCTTATGAAACGAAAGAAACTTTCCGGGCAACCTAATATTATAATTAATATCACGCTGATTTAACAATTAATATTACACAGTGTGACATCGATGGGACTTGTGTAGTTATTACTTTCATATATCTGGTCTTCTTTGCATAAAATGAGAGTAATAACGTAATTGAATAGAGAATGCAAGTAATTAAATTCGAAAAGTATACAAATTTATGGACGACGTTCAGTATAGCGTTGCTATAGTTTAGAAGAGTATTTGTGAACGAGTATCTTTATGAAGCTGTTTTATTTGTTAAGTAAATTTTCGTTGCACTCGTTTATACTGTATTACTGTCTCATTTTTCGCTCTATCTTCGTTATTTCCCCGAGCCATCCAAAAAGAAGATTCTTCTCGAGGGTAAAAAATATCATTAGAGCTCGTCTTTTTCCCGTCGTCCCGGTGACTGCACGTTAACGGGGATTAAGGGGATGGAAGCTTAATCTTTTTCAAAATTCATGATTCCTACCGTGGGATGCGCCTGTCAGCTCTAATCCTGGTCGTCCGAGAAAGGAGTCTCTATCCGACTGAATGTTTGAAATTTTTACTCCCTCGACAAATTTATCTCATTTCTTATATCGAAATTTACATCACCGCAACAGTTGATTGCATCGAAATTTATTCGACGAAGAAGAAGAAAAATGGAGAGAAAGGGAAAGAAAAGAAGGGCTGCAAAAATATTCAACTTCAACAATCGTTCCAAACAAGACAGGAGAGGAGACAAAGACAGACAAAGAGAGAGCAAGAGAAAGAGGGAGAGAGAGAACAAAAAGGAGAAAATTCGAATTACAAGGGAAATCGAAACCGTGTTTCTCTCGGTGCGTATATTCGATAGATCGTTTGTCAAACCGAAACAGGCTGATGGAAACAGCGATTCGACGAAGGATACGTTCCATTCTGGAAATTGGTCGGCTGAAACGCGCTGGCCAAATATAGTAATTAGAGGGTACATAATTGCGGGAGTTCGGAATGGTCGGTGATCAAAGGCGAACCGTTTGCCCTTTTCCGTTCATTGGACGTCGCACCGCGCATATTCGGCTTCTGTGCAAAACATTCCACCAAGAATCCACACGAGGGTTTGCGGAAATTTACGCTACGCCCTTCGTTTCCTGTCTGCCATCGTATCTTTGGTCTGTACGAGGACAAATTCTTGATCACAGAAAAAACGACAAAAAATTCCCCTCTTTCGTCCCTTTTCTTTTCTTATTTATCCACTGCTTCTGTACGATCCATAAAATAATGATATTCAACCACTGACTACGACGATTTATATGTCTTGAAAATGAATATACACCAAGTGATGTATCACAGTGTCATTTACTGACATTTTTCGCTAAATCCGAAGGGTAGTTGGACACTGAAAAAGTATCTTTTTAGTCTTTTTCGTTTCACGGAGATGTCCAGGAGATTAGCTGCGACTCCGTTAGGATGATTGGCATCTTTTGTCAAATTGAGAGATTTCTTCCATCATCGTGGGAATGCCAGTTTCCTCGTTGATTTGGCGCCTCGAAACATACCAATCTGCACTCTCGATGGCTCTCTTAGCCTCTTGTTTTGCCATCGTTCTATAATTTTTAAATTACAATCAAGCTTGTTGAATGGTTAACTATATTGGGTTGATTTTATCTGAGAAAGATAACTGAGACTCTCTACGAGTTAACATTCTCATCAATTATTTATGCGAAATTTCTACTAATCCTGACATTCTTATTATTATTATTATTATTATTACTACTATTCACCGCAGAATAAGTATGAAATCGATATTCGTGGAATTCAAAACTCCTTATACAAGCTCATCAGTTTCATCTAAAACCTCTCAACCATCGTTCAAACTCACAAACTTCACCATGGTAACCCTCAATTACCCAAATTCCCCCAAAAGAGCGCACCATAACTTCTACCTTAAAACTGTAATCGTTTTATCCAATAGAAACCAATTCTGATCACTGTTACCCTCGTCCAGGCTACGATATCTGTCAGTGTGCTAACACGTTCCACGGATACAACGCCAAAGGCGCAACAAACAACCGGTCTTAATCGAGCCTCCGGTCATTCCAGTCGTTTCTTTGTTCACCGTAAGGTCTGGATCGCCATAGACCGATCGGGATTCCGTCGAAATTAAGCGATTGAACCGACTGCTCGGCCTGCAAACGTCGCTTTGTACTTGACCCGTTATCAAAGGCAACCATTATGGCCAGTCCTAGTTGAATTCATGGAAGACCGTGGATTCAAAGGAACTCTGGTTGCAGTCGATATTCATCGCGAAAACGGAGATACTATGTGCCTTGTCTCTTGGCAGAGGACTGCGAGAGAAACGGATGCTCGTGGAAACGGATGTCGTTCCTTTGGAGAATGGAGAGCGTGGGGCGAGTAGATGTGATTGTCCTTCCTGCTAGGAAGACGTTCTTGTTGATTGAGAAATCGGGGACGGAAGCGTGTTTGTTTCGTGATGATTTCAGGGAACCTTTACGAGTTTATGGCGAGATCGTAAGATTGCGTAAATTCACGTATTCTTTGTAGACACAGATAGAAACATTTTTTACGAACCGAAGAAATTTCTAGTAGGTTTTTATAAATTACATAAAAGTTTCGTGGATTTTTGTGGACTTTTCGCGAAGGATAAAATTCGATCGATTTTATATTAAATTAGATTAAGGGTAAGTTTTGACGAATAAAATATATTTGAATTTTGCATTAGATTAGATAGGACTAAGGCTAAGTTTTGACGAATAAAATTGTATTTTAATTTTGTATTAGATTAGATAGGACTAAGGCTAAGTTTTGACGAATAAAAATATATTTAAATTTTGCATTAGATTAGATAGGATTAAGGCTAGATTTTGACGAATAAAATTATATTTGAATTTTGCATTAGATTAGATAGGACTAAGGGTAAGTTTTTACGAATAAAAATATATTTGAATTTTGCATTAGATTAGATAGGACTAAGGGTAAGTTTTTACGAATAAAATTATATTTGAATTTTGCATTAGATTAGATAGNGACTAAGGCTAAGTTTTGACGAATAAAATTGTATTTCAATTTTGCATTAGATTAGATAGGATTAAGGATAAGTTTTGACGAATAAAATTATATTTGAATTTTGCATTAGATTAGATAGGACTAAGGCTAAGTTTTGACGAATAAAATTGTATTTTAATTTTGTATTAGATTAGATAGGATTAAGGGTAAATTTTGACGAATAAAATTATATTTGAATTTTGCATTAGATTAGATAGGACTAAGGGTAAGTTTTTACGAATAAAAATATATTTGAATCTTGCATTAGATTAGATAGGATTAAGGCTAGATTTTGACGAATAAAATTATATTTGAATTTTGCATTAGATTAGATAGGACTAAGGGTAAGTTTTTACGAATAAAAATATATTTGAATTTTGCATTAGATTAGATAGGACTAAGAGTAAGTTTTTACGAATAAAAATATATTTGATTTTTGCATTAGATTAGATAGGACTAAGGGTAAGTTTTTACGAATAAAAATATATTTGAATCTTGCATTAGATTAGATAGGACTAAGGCTAAGTTTTGACGAATAAAATTATATTTGAAATATCGTGCAAAATTTCTCTTTTACGTCTATGATACAGGTCTGCGATGATTTCATATTATATCGTAGATACGTTATGGGGAGTTATATCGAGTACAAGCACAACGAGAAAACGCGATATATATCCATATCGGGGCGAGCAAATCATGTGATCTCTCATCTGTAACCAGTTTCCAGTGATAATCCCATTTCCAGCAGATAATTATTATCCCTCGTCGAATGACTTAACAACTCGTTTCCCGTAGCAAACGAGTTTACATGGTCTAATGGTAGTCAAGTTCCTCGATTAACTTAATCAAATCGATCGGTTTTCATCGCTGAAAAATCTTACGCAGCTCCACCTTATACTCGACCTTCTTACACGGAAACTTCCTCGGTAACATTTTTGCAAAATAATGGTTTCTCTCGCACAAATCACAGAGTACAAAATAAAATCGAACGATCTAAAATTCAATAATGTTAATTTCTAATCGTTTCACAGCTATCCAATTATTACGATCATACATAATCCTCAGATACCATTTAAATATGGACATTTCTTAAAGAAATACCACTGGCAGGTCATTTAAGTGGAAACTTCTCTGACTGACGTTTCTAAGACTGCAGGTCTCGCGATTGTTCCTCGAGCTTTTCCCATGTCACGATTTCCCAGCGATCAGCGATGGGAAAACGAAAGGGAAAGCGCAGGCGATATCGTCAACGTTGAATTAAACGATCCTTCCGCTCTCGTGCCTCGTAACTTTAGACTGAAAGTGCTGTATCGTGTTTCGCGTGGTTTCTTCGATTTACTCGCCCGATGAGGTCGAACTTTCCGTCCCGAAACGCTTGTTAGAAATCCTGCTGGTTCCCTGCCCGCTACAGGAAGTAGCCAAAAATTCGATCGATAACGGTAGACACATAAATTTCTCGTTACGACGTCTTAGAATCGTGTAAAGTATAAATTTTGTTTTGAAATACGACATTTTACAAAATATTCTCAAACATTTGTCGAAGTCAGTTTAGACGAAATTGTCTGTCTTGCTAATTTTTGTAGCGTATCTTGCAAATAATAAAATGGATACTTTAAAGTCACAAGATGATGGAAAATGATTTTTAAAACGAACCTATAATTAAGTGTATTAAAAATCTTTGATATAGAAATTTCCTTATTGTACGTAACCTCGTTCCCCATAATACAAACCTAATTCGTCTTTATGTTATTCGAAGCCTAGCCCTCGCCCTGCACCTAATTTTTCATACGAAATATCTGAAAAATCGCCAACGACCCTGCACTAACCCCAAGTTCCTGTCGTTTTCACAGCTTCTTCCTACTAAAACGCGTACACGTGTGCGTGCACTCACGAGTTCACACGTCCTGCACCTCGAGGACCGCATTAGGACGAGTGCACGTCGTTTCGACCCCCTTCGATTCGATAGGGTTGCGAGTGGTGTTAATGCTACCCCTCGATCGGCCGACCATTGTTTATTGTTAACGTGTACCGTGTGAGATTGTGTCGGAAACGACGAATCGTTGATGCGCGTGTGTCCCACGAGACCATTGAATTTCGACGATTGTCCGCGTTGGTATTCTAATCGATTGGGGTCATCGAGGATGTTTCTATTATTTTTTACGACTCTGCGACGTGGGAAAAGAGGTAGCAATGAGCGTTTATCGCAGATAAAATAAATTTCGTCGATTAAGCGTCGTGTACGTACTGGAAAAATATTGAATGCAAATTACAAATACATACTCGCGATTATTTATTATGGAAGAGGATTATTATTATTTATAGTTGGAAATGACACGGGAATAATCGATTTGCCAATTCTTATGTCGCTTAGCAGTTAAAAAAGGGTATTTTTTATATGATTTAGATAAAAAACTGACCTGTCATGTGCAAAGATATGTTACTTTTTAAAAACGGGTGCTGAATTCGAGAACTTTTGCATGAAACGCAGGAATAATTACAATTCGATCGCATACTATTACAGAATAATGTTCTTCTCCTACGCGACTATTCTATTTATTGGCCCTTTGCCTAAAACTATTAAAAAGATTACAAATTAATCTCGAGCAATATAAAAGCTGAAGAAATAATTTGTTCAAATACGTTACATGGTAAATGGTATAAAATACATGAAGCGGTGTCATGTTCAGACAAGATTCCAAGATCCATTTTTAAATGGCACGGATCGAGGCTAAATTTCAACTTGTCAATTTAAATTTCCCGCGAGATTTCAAAGTCACTTCCCAAGGGATGGCTCTCGCTCGTATTACGCAACATAGGAGACAAATTTCGTTCGAGTGGCTGGATTAATTAATGCAACGTCGTTCACGATCGGCCGGTCCTCAAAGAGGCTCCGATTTTTTCCAAGCGGAAAGACGCGTAAAACGCGGGAAAAACGGTAACGAGGCCGTGTTCGCGCATCAAAGACGCCTCGAATGGCTCAAAAGGTCTCGCTTAAATTCCACTTACGGTCCTCCTCGCTTATTCGCGCGCTGTGCACAGGGTTTTACCGTCCAATCTCTTTGATGCAAACGCGTTTACTCGCGTTCGCGCTCTTCCGCTCGGGTCACAGGATAAGCTTCCGGTATTCCTTTAGCGTAAACAGCCTCCTCCAGAGGATCATTGCTGCCTTTGCCTCGTATTCCGGTTAATTTCGAATTCACTCATTCCGTTCTACAAATAATTGGTAATTGAATTGAGAATGTTAAGAGATTTAAATTATTTGTTGATCCGTTTGCCATCCTTTGGGTTATTCTGTACAAAGATTGATAACAAAGAGATAAGCGGTTTTATCAAGACGGATAAATTGTCTCAATAGCTTTGCGCGATGGAAAAATCGTTGGGATAGCAAGTTCGAAGGTTTTTTATTGCTCGAAATTAATTTGCATTCTTCTTAATAGTTTTAGGCAAAGGGTCAATAGAATGGTTGGATAGAATAGTCGCGTAGGAGAAGAAAATTTTTACCAAAAGTCGAGAATATGACGAGACTGAGACGCGTATAATATTTATTTTCTACATTTACTTTTTGCAAAGATAATTCTTATCTCTTTAAGCTTATATATAAAAAGAGACAAGAGACTTCCATATTGAGTAAATAGCTCGATGTTGACGTCGTAAGTTCTACGCGTTTCAGTTAAAAATTAATCTCACAATTAACGAAGCAACGAGCAACAATATCACCAAACTGTGCAGAGGAACGATGAACGTCGACCTCGTCGCTGTGTAATTTCCGTGCGACGTTCGCAGTTTCACATGTATATCATGGTATGATTCATTGAGCAACGATGGGACTCTGAACGCTTCTGTGCGCACTTCCGACCAAGCGCAATGTTACCCGGAAATTCTACTGGTTTTAGTCACCTCCCGGCCATATCGTTTCTCGTCTCCGAATCTCCTCCAAGCTCTGTATCTTTTGGCCAAACTTATGAATTCGCCAGTTACGATACTCGATATTTAACACCTACGTTTATGATATTAGGTTGTTCGAAAAGATTCTTTAGTTTTATAAGGAACTAATAGACGCACAATGTTTTTTCTTTTATATTAGTTTATTGAATTATGCGCGAACGTAATAGTAGAAATATAACGAAATGGATCATACCTAATTCAATAAATTAATATAAAACAGAAATTGTTGTTCTTCTATTATCATCTTATGAAACGACAGAAACTTTTCGGACAACCTAATATGTATAGAAACTGGATAATGTTCATCAACGATATACTTAGTTTCGTTAATTTTTTAATTTATATTATTTAAAAAACGTAATAAAATCTATCCTTTCTACGTTAATATTAAGTACCACACAGATTAAACATCAATTTATGGGAAGAAATTAAACTTGGAAACAGCGATTCCAAGCTATTTTAAAATATCACCGATTTCTCAATTAAAAAAAAAAAAAAAATAGATCAAAAATAAGTATCGATATTCTATAATAATTCGTTAAAACGTGAAATCTTTTTTCTTCTCGTATCGAGATACGCGAAGCTGGCGAGCTGGAATTTTATTTTAACGGCGTCAACGAGGAACACCCGGTAATTGGAATCCATGGGAGGAACCCCATTATAACCGGGTCAGGATCCTCCCATAGAGTGGCCTGCAGCCGAAAAAAGGAAATAAATGAATCTCTATTCGCAAAGACCCCAAGCGGATTACGGGTAAGAGGCTTACATAAGAATAAACCGAAGGGTTTCTCGCGGCTCGGCCACTTTTGCTATCATATTTCATATTAACCGTTGATTAAAATCGATTTTTCTGCGGTGACATGCGAGACACGAGCCGTTTCGTCGACCTCTGTAATGATTCACGATCGATCGATTTTTCATAAGGCGAAAAACATTTTATCTTTACTCACGAGACATTGGAGAAAATTTGAAAATCTATCAACATGCTGAACATGAAACATTTCTGAGTATTTCCTATTTTAGTTTCCTTTAAAACGTTATTTAAAGATAGCTTTATTTCTGAAGGAAACGCGAGCGACGATTGCGACTGTTTATTCGAACAGCTTTTCTCGTTGCGACTTTTTAAATTGGATCGTTGCGGTTTCAGAACCTCGATCATTTTTGTCGTGACTTTTTGAAGTGATACAGTTCGGTATAATAAAATCGTCGAATTCCAAAGGCGAATAATTGAATTTTTAGACTTTTTAAATTGCGGTCGGTTGTCTGTCGAAATATTTTCTTTTTTTCTTTTTACTGCAAATTTCCAAAATTCAATCGTTGTAGACCGTAATATAGTTTCGAGTCGACAATCCACAAACTTCATTATAAGAGATAATTCAATTTTACAGCAATCTAAATTTTTGCGATATTCAAATTTCATAATATAGAATTTTTATGTAAAATTGGAAATACGGATTCTATCAAGACTGTCTATATTTGATTTTTAGAAGGACGTTGACGCGAATGGCTGTTTATGGAAATTGAAAAAAGGAAAAGAACATGGAAAAAATACGCGAACGGCTGGGTCGACTCGCGTCGCAGCATCACTCGAAAATTTCCATTTCCGCGTTCACCATCGGTTCATGGTGGTCGGTGGCGGCGGGATCAATAAACGCAGGTGCCGGCAATGGCAACTGCAACAAGCACGATCCGAGTGCAATGGCCATCGATTAATAATTAACACACGGTTTCGTGGCTACAATATAATAAACAGTCGGTTTTTCTTAACGATAAATACTTCCTTTCAAACAATTTCATTTCCAATGAAACAAACTTTTAATCGTTTAAAACAAATTATTCGGTAGAAACCTATCGACGAAATAGATTCTATAGATATTTCTTTTCAACTAATGTTTTGTAAATTAATTCTTTGCAAAAACAAATACCACGTTTTAACATACTTTATAAACGATCTCCTATCCATTTATAACTTTCATAAACGATCTAATAGTTTCAATATCATAAAATTATTAAATATCGTTATATTATTAATAGCAAATAACAAGAGTATAAAGTATCACGAAATTTGTTGCCATACGATTAATATACGTCAAGAGGATGATAAATTACACGGTAACGAGCAACTCTAATGACAAAAGTACGAAAATACAACTATTTTAAAAGGAATCAACTAAAAGGAATAGTTCTACCATACTCAAAGATGCTTTTCATAAATCATGCAAACGAACGTTAAAATATTCATTGCTTTTTGTCTTCGATTAACCTATAAATACACTTAAAAGGCTTCCTCTGCGTGACTGGAGCTACGTTTTCAACAGGGACATCGATTTTTCATGCGAAAAGTTACCTTTTGACGCCGATCTCCGCGTAACGGCCCCTTGTGGCCCGAGTGGCCACGCTTCTTCCGCTTCCGGGGTTCGTGTACAGCGTCAGTATGTCGCTGTTAATGTTGTTCAGAATCGGTGGTAGCATTATTGCGATCCTGTTTGCCGACGATCCTTCCGCGAGTTCCACGTATACCAACGCATCTCACAGATACGAGACTTCTCTCGCTTCTCTTTGGTTCACACACTCCTTTTTTGTCCTCGTCGAATTTCTGGGAAGAACGATTTGGTTGTGGTCGAGCCTTCATTTTAATATATCGAAGGAGGAAGTTCGATTTTGAGTGACCGTTGTACTTCTTGGAAGGTTCTTGGTCTTTAAGAAAGTTTCTATCGTCGTTCGTTCTTTTGCTTTTTTGGCGAATTCTTTTTTGTTTTCTTTTTTGGTAAAACATGCAGTTTAAATCTCAAGGAATTCAAGTATGCTAATTATTTATTTTAGAAATGACCAATTACAATTTATTACAGAACTTTTCGTCTGTTAAGGAATTTAGGATTCCGTCTATTAATTCATCGAAAGATTCTTTATCTGTGTTTTTTCTCACTAAAGAATTCTTTACTTGACAAGCGCGAAAAGATTCTTTTCTTCTTTTTTATCGGAAACTTCTTAGTCCTTGTACAAACTTTTTCGGATAAAACGATCAATTTGCTTCACGGGAAATTCTTTTTTGATAAAACATCTAGTTTAAATCTCAAGGAATTCAAGTACGTTAATTATTTATTTTAGAAATGACCAATTACAGTTTATTACAGAACTTTCCGTCTATTAAGGAATTCAGGATTCCGTCTATTAATTCATCGAAAGATTCTTTATCTGTGTTTTTTCTCATTAAAGAATTCTTTACTTGACAAGCGCGAAAAGATTCTTTTCTTCTTTTTTATCGGAAACTTCTTAGTCCTTGTACAAACTTTTTCAGATAAAACGATCAATTTGCTTCACGGGAAATTCTTTTTTGATAAAACATCTAGTTTAAATCTCAAGGAATTCAAGTACGTTAATTATTTATTTTAGAAATGACCAATTACAGTTTATTACAGAACTTTCCGTCTATTAAGGAATTCAGGATTTCGTCTATTAATTCATCGAAAGATTCTTTATCTGTGTTTTTTCTCATTAAAGAATTCTTTACTTGACAAGCGCGAAAAGATTTTTTTTTTTCTTTTTTATCGGAAACTTCTTAGTCATCGTACAAACTTTTTCGGATAAAACGATCGATTTGTTTCACGGGAAATTTAACTCTTCTCGCTACTTACTCTCTTAAGTAGCAATTACAATTTATAGAATTCTTTGTGCTCTTATAAAAGTATGCGTTGTTTCCTAATTTGAAGTTTTGTAATTAACTTTAGGCGATTTTAATAGCGACACAAAGTTACGTAAGCGTGATTTAAATCGGTGTAAGTGAACCTTCTATTCTATTCTATTCTATTCTACTTTTCTATAGACTACTTCTAGTGCACTTTGACCAAAGTTCTATGTCTACTTCTACTTCAAAGTTCTGGTGTTCTAAACGAGCCTCGATTCAAACAGTTTCTTACGATAAACACGAAAATGGTGGTGGCTAAAGAACGTACGATAAACAAGTGGTTTTGTCGAACTTGACTGAAATGCAAATATGTCAATCTTTATGCTGTAATATATATTTTTTTTCATAAAAACGCATTTAAAACAAAACTCCATCTTCGAGTGAATTTTTAGCTCCAATAAAACGGTAAATCGTCTGTAGCACGCGATCGAGGCGCCAGAGAATTATCACCATGTCATAAACGACTTAACGCAGTGATTATTTATTGTCGATGATTCCGTGGAAAAGTATGTGTCTGTTGGCGATAGAAATTAACCGTGAAATATCGCTACAAGGCTGGTCGAGTAATTAATTGGCGGAGATAAAGTATTTTCGGGAGAAATTGCCTAGATTACTCGTTCTTACCCCTAGCTGTAATTGTTATAGAAACTATGGGGAAAATGATCGAAGGGGTCCGAGTGAATCGAAAAAAACCAATCAAATATTTGATCTACGATCGATATTTCTACCATCTATAAGAAAAATTGTCACCGGTTATAATTATTCGTTCTCGTTTGAAAAATCAGAACCGACGATTATTATAAATGAAATAAAACATTTACTGGAAACTTTGAATAAACTTCATATAGTATTTTACAACGTTAGACGCGATAACAAATTTCTGATAAAATAACTAAAAATAGAAAAAGCACGCCAGCAGGATCTGTGCGAAATAACAAGCGGAGGAACCAAAACTCGACAGACGATTTCCACAGAAAGCCCAATTACACGAATATACTCAAAGCCAAAACCAATCTTTGCGTCGTGTCAGCCGAAACGCCATCACAAAAGATCCAGAATAAAGAAGAATATTTTTCGTGCTCTGGAAATATAACAGGGCTATGAAACGTTCCTATGATCAAAGTTCTGAGAAAGGATAGACATAAAAGGAACCTGGACCAGCATGTTTGAGACACGCAGTGTTATTACGATACCGATCGAAAAAAAATTGCCAGCAAAAAGAGGAGAGAAAGGGGAAAGGGAGAAAGAGGTGCACACACGCGATTTGAGAAACGCCCTCGATATTGGACCAACGAAAAATGGCCAGATGTGATGAGAAAGCAAGAGAGGAAAATGCCAACTGCTGGAGGTCATCGATCGTCGTAGTATTCGCCTGGAGATTTTTCATTCGTTATCAGACTTTTTTCTACATTCCTTTTATACTTTATTCGTTATTAGAAAGGCCACGAAGAAGATACGACAGCACGCGAGAATTATATTTCCTAATAAACGGTCTCCACGAGGGATCACGTTCGTGGGTATTCGATGATTCTTCCGGCGAAGGAAAGAAAAAAAGGGACGAGGGTCTGTCATAATGACGTGCAGTTTGAACAGTGACGCCATTCTGAATGTACTGCTCGAAATAAGTGGAGGACCTCGTCCCTCGACCAGTGAATTGAATTAGCGACGAAGAAGATTGAACAACTTCCGTCGGTTTTTATTCAAACGAGGTCCCGTTTCAAGGATTCCTTAAAATTTGTCATTTTTTATTCCTAATTCTACGTTCTGTCAGCCTCGTTAATTAATTTTTCTCGTGTCATTGTGATACTCCAGTCGTATAGCTTCCTTACATTATTTATTATTTCTCGATATTATTTTATTTTTATTATTTTATTAATTTTATTTTTTTATTTATTATTATTTTTTATTTTCCATTTTTTTATTATTTTTCCATTCTTTGCTCTGTCTTCGTTATCGCCAGAGAAGGTTCTGTCTCAACGATTCCCTGAAATTGCTAACTTTTGCGTATAGTTTCATCTTACCATCCAACTTTCCCATAACGAGATATTCAGCTCTTTGGCTTCAGATGAATAGACGTTGATAATTAAAAATTAGTCATCTCGTGGAATGCGATCGGGCGATAAATAAATGTGGCCAGATCAGGGGGAATTGCTTTAGCCTTTTAACAGGTGCGGTTTCGGTGGAATCGGTAACAACGTGTCAGGTCCATGGTTTAATTGCGATCGATCGCGTGAATTGCTGGACTGGCCACGCATGTCCTGGCATTAATATTAAATACGACAGTCGGCAGATCGCGGAAATGAACGTGAAACTGCGGATTTAGGGGTGGAAAGTCCGTGTGTATGTAAACTGTCGACAAACACCGAACAGGAACACAAAGGGTATTTTGCAGTTGAATTCCGTAGTGGTTCGTTTCGCAGCTAATTCTCGCTCGAAGGCCACTATTGCGAGGCTGATTTGCATAGCATAGTTTGCTGGCTATTTCGAGGATTTGCCTACAATATATCGAAACATATGTCGCAAGATATTAATATGTTAAAGAGAACCGCACAGTATTTCCTCGATTCTTTCGTATAAATTTGGCAGAATAATATTGCAAGCAAATAGTAGAAATTTTATAAACGATTTATGAAATAATACAAATTCTTGCGTTAAATCAGTGGAGGTATTGTTTAACAGACTATCGAGATTAAAAATGATTATACTTTAAGGCTGTTAAAGAATCTGAGAGTTAATACTAATCACCGATCAGGAGTGGAGCGTGTCCAAAATATAATAAAAATAATAAATAAAAAATATATATTGCGCCATTATAAGTAGAAGTTCTATAGATAACATCGAACGTAATATTAATCGATAAAGTGAAACTAAAGAAAATTGCATTATCGCTTGCAAGGCTTAATAACGATTTTATCTAATAACTCCCTATCAAATTAATCAGACCTGTAATCTCCGAGATACTTCATTGAACCAATTCGAAGCGAACGCGAAGAATTTTAAGATACATCCTCATTGAAACATCGACACGAATATCGCCAACGAGAGTAATGAAAGAAAAAGAAGGGAATAAGAGAAACGAATAAAGAGGAGAGTAACTCGTAACTTGCACTAACGAGTCATCAATAAAGTAGACGCGTTTCGTATCAGCAACGAAGACAAATCGTTTCGTATCTCACGACGTTCATTCAACCTACGAAATCTCGAGATTCGCTCGAAGGATCGACGTCATTTCGTGGCTTTCGAAATAAAACGACGATTGAGAAATCGTCTGCGCTTGAATTGCGATCGCGTGAATCGTTCAGCGTGATCCAAATTCGAACATCTAGACGGGCTGCAGACGAAACTGCATGAAAAGTGACTGACCGTACCGTGCTTCTGATTTACAGGCGAATTTATTTTGGGAAAATCTCTATCGTGTTTGATATCCTGAATGAGAGTTTGCGTGGGATAGAAGTAGATCTGGGTTGCAGAATTATTTATAGAAATTTGCATAACTAGAGTGCTCGTTGCCAGTCTGCGATGAAATTTGTGAAATTTAGGCGAAAAGCACGGAATTTCTATACAGTCGAAGAAAATTGTAGGCAGGTTATGAATTTTTCAAAAGATTTCGGGAACCTGAAAGAAATTGAAAAAATTTCGAAGACATTCGTCAGATTCGTCCCGCGTTTTTTTTTTTTTTCGTACGTACCTCGCAGGTAATTAAAATTATTAAAAATGAAACTGGTTTGACGAGAGAAGAGTTTACGATTAGATTTATAGAAGCCTTTGAATTTTTAACTTGTAATTCCTGGTACAAAGTTTTATCGTATCGTAAAATAATATTAATCTGTTATACGCAATTACGATGAAAATGAAATTAGTATATCGAATTGCCTGTAATTTCTTTGGAAAAATAAAGTCAGGTTCGTTCGCGTACAGTGACATATTAAAGAAGGAAAACTCGATTTGTCCGAAGAAAGTAATTCGAAGAACCTCCGATAAGCTGTCTCCTCTCCCTCGCTTCTTTCCTTTCTCTTTCACATTTCGATGAGACTCCGTGGAACAGAGTTTCCCGTCACGTTCTTGATCTGTCTTGATCGCAGAGCGATCTCCTTGGCCGAAAGTTAATTTGCAACCGCGTCTTTCTCCGTCATGCTTTATCGTTCAGAGTCCCAATAAAAAGCGACGTGAAAATATTACGCGATTTGTATGAAGATTGTAAAATAGAAAAAGAAATATACATAGGAGAATATAAAATATATAGCAGAAATTTAGAATTATTAATTGTCATATTTTTCATTCGATAAATATTAGTTTTCACACATTTTTCGTTCGCTTCGCTTATCGAAACAATTTTAATAAAATAATAAGCTTCGTCGAATTTTAGTGTTTCTTTGAAAAACATTGTTCGATCGATCAGAAAAATATTTTTCTTTCTTAAGAGGAATTAAAAGTGTTAAAGCTGGATTTAATTAAAAGCTACGAAAGTAGAGTGGCTTGAAATGTAGTCGTAATTGATTTTGTTGAAAGAATGGCATGTTTAAACAAACTCACAATTTTTAGATATCCACAAAAATGAACTTTGCAAGTAGGTTACTTATTAGTATAGGAATGTCATAATATTCCAAGTCGAACAACGCGATATTATTAAGAAATCATCGAAATTTTATTTTGAAACACAGTTTCGACGAGAAACGGTTCTCGTCTCGCTGAATAACGCGCTTCTGTTTCATCTCGATGTTCCCAGCGTAATCTCGATGATCGTTTCTCTCGATTCGATCGAACATTTTTGCGGTGAAATCCTTTTCAATTGTATTTTTCCATTCTTTATCGGATGGAACGTGACAAATCAGTGGAAACGACCGTGAGACTAGTGTGACTATACGCTATACTACACACCTTTCGTTGGAACTGATTCATTCGTTGCGCCGCGTCGATTCGATGGAAAATCAAAGCAACGCGAAACTGGCCTAAGGCTACTTTTAAGTTTGTCGGCGCAGACTGCGTGGAACCAAATTTTGCTAATGCTGCGATTCGTCGCAGAAATATGCAAAAGTTATAACGCGAATATTGGAAGAGGAAAGAAGATGCAAAAGATAGATAATTTTATCTCGCATAAATTATTTCTTTTATTTTAGGATAATTTTGTTTTATGACTCTTTTTATTTCGGAATTGACAAATATTGTACATAGGAAAATTTGCACGTAACAGGGTGAAATTTTATTATAAAATTTGATTCGGATGTAATCTGGTTTGACAATATAAAACTATTCGCATGAAGAGACGAATCTACAATGACTTCGTTCTTTATGATGACTACAGGTATAAAAGTAATTATTACATATTTAGGTGGTAGGGAAAATATATTTCTATTTAGGTTTCATTTTTTTTTTTTGTTTAATTATGATTATAAAAATATGAAGTTGCATAAACATCTGCAGTTTAATTATTAATTTTGGAAACTCGCGATATTGTTAATGTATTATTGGGATACTATTTCTAAGAAAAATAAAACTAAGCGATTCAAACCTTAAAGTTACTATAGTTCAATTCGTTGAATTTGCACATTGATTAATGCATTTTCCAGAAATTCGACTATGCGTATCGCGTGCTATCACACGACGCGACGTTTTAAAGGATTCGGAACGCTAAAGGCAAACGTTCCTCGCTTGATATTTCGCAGAAATTTTATGAACGTCGTTTCACGATCTCACGAATTTTTGATAAACTTTTTATCGGCACTCACCTTCTCAGTCTATTCAACAGTTTTTTTAGCATAATTCATCACAACCTCGAGGATCTAGTAATACGAGCAGCGATTCGATCGTCGGCGAGAAATACGCCAGAAAGAACTTTGTCCATTTGTTCAATCTTCGATTGAAAATTCGGCTATAACGTAATGCAACGTAATGTAAAATGTGATTTCGCACTAATTATTCACAAATTATTGTCTATGCAGCAAGATAACTCTTTTATTTAAACAAACATGTTTTCCTCTATTTTATTTAAAACTAATGCTCCTCGATAATCGATAAACCGATAACTTTATGTATAAAAAAAGATACACTCGGAGAGGAATACTAAAAAGAAGAGGACTCTGCCTACTTCTGTTATTATCTTGCACGCGATGAAACAACGATGTACACACTTGCACCAGAACAAAACAATTCCCATCTCATCCTTTCTACGAATCCCGCAAACCACGATTCCTTCGAACATAACATCAATTATACCTTCACAGAAAAGATTACTGCACAAATTACGTTCATCCAGCGACACGTCCCGCGACAAACTGAATCACGCTCGAGCGAATCACTATCGCGAGAATAGTCGCAAACAAAGTGTTTATCGCGCGAAAAACCGGGAATAATCGCGTTTATTGAGCACCAAGAACGTCCAATCAACCAGTCACGAGCATTGATCCCGGAGGCTGGCATGGAACTGCGGCCGCACCACCCACGACGACGTCCAACAGCCTCGACTCGTCGTTATCGAAACTGATAAGTGACACGAGCGACGTCATCCAGCGAAACGTTGGTCCTTAATTTATATATATATATATATTTATATAAAAATCAATGTCCTGATTGACTCATCGACGCATAATTTTTGAAAATATAAAATTCGCAAAGTATATTCCTGTCATTAACAGACGTAAGCACTCGTTAAGAAGGGATGTTTTGAAATTCATTCGCTAAATGAAAAAGGACAAAATGTTTTTCACGGTGTCTTCCGTATCTCGAAACGTGTTTGAAAAATCTGTACAAATGTTTTCAAAATTTCATCCCTAAAGGGGTAAAGGAAGAAGGAAGGATAAGAGAAAAAAATGAGATGAAAAATGATCAATGAAAGAGATCTTGATAAAGACGAAGCTAAGAAACTAGAAAATGTTAAGTAAAATGAAAAAGAACAGGCTTTAAAAAAAGACAGAGAAGGAAAATGATCCACTAGGAAGAGGAAAAGAATCTTTCTAAAATTTCTAAAATATGTAAATTTTCTGCAGCTGTTGTCAAATTTAACACGTACGAACTAACTAGCTTCATACGATGTTACGTGTCCTCGCTTGATACGTACACGCAGCAACAAGGAAAATGTTTATTTCGATGCAGGTACACGCACGCTGTTTCGTGTAGTTGCACGATTCTCGCTGGAGAAGTTTCCACTTCTGTTAATAAGTACGAATGCGTCTAAATGCATTCTGTTAACAATTCTTTGTCCTTAGGACTCTTTTAAGAACAATTAGAAAATCCAACGACAAATGAAGATGTTACTATGTCTAAGAAATTGGGAATTTTCCAGTCAACTTGGTAGTTTCTTTTTACAGGACAACGAGGTAATTTTTAAGGGTTGAAGAGGTATTTTCTGCAAGTTTCTATTGGGGAGTGGTTGCAGAATTATTCTGGGGCGAGATGGAGGAGAATGGAGCAGACAGAGATCCCTTATCGGTCGTGATGTATAGCACAGAGATTGGGCGGGTGCTGGAGAAGATTTCTTTCGAAATCAATGGAGTTCCTAGCTGAACCGTGTGGATTGTGAAGTACCTCCTTCAGTGGCTTCTTTTTACGCGCGATAGTATCATTGAATATAAGATTTGTTGTGTGCGGTAGATTTATGAGTAATTGTTTTGTATTGTTCCCAAGTTGAGGAGTTTTGTTCTATTTCGGATAATTTTATTGTCTAGAGAGACAATGCTGGAGGATACTCGAGGATGAGTCTTTTGTTTCCCTTTAAAAACAGTATTGCTCAGCTAATGGATGGTGATAAAGTAGAGCACATACTAGATCAAAGCGTTTCTTAATCTTCTGTTAATTTCATTACTCATAAATAATTATCATTATTTTGTTCAATGATATATTGTTATTTATTCATATTGTTCGTTCAATGCGTTGTCCTCTTATCGTAGGCAAAATATATGAACTTTTAATACATCTAATATTTATAACAACCATATACAGTCTATGTGTCGACAGTCGTTTTATGGATGTTCAGAAAAATATGAAATTCAAAGTTCGAACACATAAGAAGAATCTTCATCTAAAACAGAATAAATAGAGCGAATAGAAGGTATGACACATTAAAAATATTTTCATCGTATTTAACAAAATGCGTACATGTGTCAACCTTTTACAGGTGGAAACAACTTATACGAGCAAAATTCTATTTAGATATATGAACTTGTACGAATAGATAACACTACAAGCAAAGACGTCTATTTAAACAAAGTAGCTCCAGTTTCTGTCTCTTCTAGCCTTAATCCAATGTTTCTTCGGGCAAATCTAATCCTTCCTCTACGAAGACTACAAACGGAAGCAAAATCAACAGAAACCAACAGAAGATACGTTCGATAGAGTCCAATTTCTGTCGCATTGGGTCCCACTTTAATCAACGTCCAGCGTCCAGAATCTCATTGGGCGAATGTAGAACATACGACGAGATATCCACGCATCGTTCGATCAAAGAGCACGAGTTACCTTTGCACGGACATCCTCCTTTCACGACGAGGCGCTCGATAAGACGTCCATGGCACACGGTTAACAAGCAGTCCGTTATCAGCGACGGCTGCAACCGGCTGACGGTGTCACCAGCCGGAAGATTATCGTGCACAAAGCCTGACAACGGAATCAGATAACTCTGACTGACACGTTTCTCAACGAACGTATCGTAAGGTACTTTGTTCCGAGAGAATTCTATTATAATTCTGTATCGATATGTCGTAGCGTTAGAAAATGGTCGTATCGCTAAACTTGTAAAGGGAATAAATAATTTTGTAACATAGAGAATAGTACAGTTGTGTTTTCTTTAGTTTTCTAGTTTTCTAGTTTCCTAGAAGAAGTTTGTATAAATAAGTGTATGATGTATATGTTTCTTTGTGATAAAGCTGTCATTAGTGTTGTATACAGAATAGAAAGATATCTTGGAAAAATAGTACGATATATTATATTTAGGAGACCTGAATCACGAAAAAATAGCGAACGCTATGAAAATAACTTGTATAAAAATAATTTACTTCTTTTCGTATTAGATCTGTCACTGATTTGTTACATTCGCGCGAAGAATAAAATATTCTCAAAAACGAAGAAAACAGTTCCATGTAGTGCGATTAACAAATTTAAACTGTCGCTAGAATTTCGACATAGATATTCTGTTTCTAAAAACTTGCGTCGTTAAAGTAATCACATGAGATATTTGTAAAAAACTTGATGAAAATTACAGATAGAGAGTTTAATTGTTCAGTCGATTAATTAAAACTTGATTTCTATAAAACGTTCGTGCTATCATTAGCCACTATTTTTCTCTAAAGTGGCAAGTATATAGAAAACATAAGAAAAGGAAGGGTTTCACTGATTCACTCGACGCGATAAGCAACGATGTGACACGGAAACCACGCTACGTCGCATAAGCTTATCAATAAACAACAAGAAATTCTGGACAGAAACACGGTGCTACGAAACGTTCTTCGTATTATTACGCAGGAGCTTTGTTGACATAAATTGGTGATATAACGAGCAGCTTTTTCCTACAGCGTCGCTAAGATACGATTAATCTTTTTTATACAAAATACTTTTAAAAAGAACTCTCTAAATTTATAAAGAAAACAAACAATCCTGAAACGCGTTGTTTGATATATCTTCGATGATATTCTTCGCAAGGTGTTTGCAAAAAATCTCTTGTAAAAAAGTTTGATACATCCTGTAAAACATTCCACATAAAATACTCGTAAAAAAAGCCTCGTCAAATTCGTAGAGCGAATAAGAAAGTAAAGCTTTTTATGGACTTTAATAAGATATAAGCTTTTAAAAGCATAGTTGATCGCACCCTCTGTAACATTTCACAGAATATAGTCGTACAGAATCCTATGAAATATGCAAAAAGAATAAAAAATTCCTCAAGGTTCGATCTCTTCCCTACGATATTCTGTATTAAATATTTATCAAATTTGTAAAGACGATAAAAAGTTGTCAAAGGTAGAGTTTGACATACTCTCTACAACACACCTACATTATCGGATATGTAAATAGATTAAAAAGATTATCGTATCATCTGAAACACTTCAACAAGTTCGACATCCATATTTCACTCGTTAAAACCTGCCAGTAGACATAAGCTTACAGTATTTCCATGAAACAGTGCATTTCTTTTATCTCTAACTTTCTCTATCCATATGTTCCACAGATTTACCATAAGCAAGACAAACTATGGCAGACAGTGGACATTCTGCACACGCGATTCTCCGTTTTGTTACTGACAACACTTTTCCCTGTGGATATGGTTCGCATTCCCGGAAGACCTCCAAACAGAAAAGCCAAACGATCACGATACGAATGAGGAAAACAACGATTAAAAATACAATTCCTCCCGTGTTCCTACATAATCACGATAAGACGATGTTCACGTTGACACTTTTCAGTCATCCTTACCAAGAACTCTGCCTGAGTACCCGATCACTCTTATCGACGACTACGCGACGTTGTCGCGAGACCATTGCGTCCTCCCGAATCTTGAATCGCGCGATCAACCTTTTTTTTTTTTCAATTTCCCTCTACCTCTCCCGTCGATTCGGATTTTCCTGCTCTGGAACTTGTCTTCGATCGATAACACCGCTGCGATAGACTTTCCTCGACTTTCACTTCCGCTGTCCACCACGTGTCCCACCACAACAGATTCGATTTTAAAAATACACTACAGAACGAGACACACTCGACAAACGCTTCTTTTAGGTGGGAGAGGAGTAGTAGAGAAAGAAGAAGAAAAAAAAAAGAAGGAAAGAGTACACCAGGCGACGCACAATTAACGGCGAGAGGCGCCGTGACGCCAGTCGGCGACGCACTGGCACCTGGCGTCGCGACAAGACGCACAAACGCGTACAGAAACGCAACTGTTCGCTAGTAGACACGAGACCGGTCTACTACCTACTAGCCGGTTACGAGATACGCGGTGGTGGGGTTAACGGTTAGGGGAGCTGCGCATGCGCATTAACGGACTCTGCTAGTTCATTCTAACCTTGCCATCGGCATCGATGCCTGCACCGGATCTGGTGGTAGGATGATGGCAACCGAAAAATCGAGACGCGACCGTCGGAGAAAGTAATCATCCGGCTGGTCTTTTTCGCCTTTTATGGGTCGTTGTGGGCTAGTCTTTGGATATGGAGAAAAAAGATTCGGGGAGGATGGAAGGGTAGTAATGGTAGACTTTGTAAAGGAAGGAAGGTTTTGAAGAAGCGCAGGATAATTAGATAAATTGGAAATGATTATTGGGATGATCGTTGTATTTTAGAGATAGAAGATTCTATTTTGTATGTAGTTAAGGTTTAGAAGCTGTGTCAAGAAGGGGTTCTTCGCTACAGCGAAGTGAAAGTAATTAGAAAAATTGGTAATAGGCGATGGGCTTCAGAGATAAAGGATTCTGTTTTACATGCAAGAAGCTACAGAGAGATGGTAATGTCAGTCGTATAGCGACAACTATAGTTGATCGGAAATTGGAGAAATTAGAAATTTGGAAATTTTGTTGGTAACGTTCATTTACGTCCGTCGATTTTGCTAAACCAGCGAATAATATTAAAAGCGTAGTGGCGCATGAGTAGAGGACAATTTAAATCATGTTGTTGTTTGCCTCGGAGCCAACATCGTTAGGATATACGTGATGCAATAATAAGTAAACCCCGGGCAAAACAATGTCGCCGCTACGAATTTTCCGACTTTCCCCCAGTATAAATAATCGGACGCGATCCCGAGCGAGCAGTTAGTTAGTTACAACAGCGATCTACCGAGTGTCTTTTAGTTAGCGAGTATTTTCCAAGTTATTACAGTGTCTTTACGAATACGTTTAGACGAGAGACTTTGGACATTGTCTGTATATCTTATAATTTATTTAATTTATTTAAATACATTCTTGACGGTTTGCATTAGCATTCACAGGTCTTTATCATTTAACATCAATCTACAACCAGTACAACCTTTACAAAAGTATCAGGTTGCCCAAGCTCGACGACCAGTAACTGAAAAGTTCCTGGTTAAGGGATGAGCCGGTTAATAAGTTCGTGGCAATTAACCGGTGGATAGTTCGATTCGTCCGGTTTAATCGTTGCACCGTTTAGAAGAAACGTGGTCGTCGTGTGAAGTTAGGAATAGGAAACCGGTCCATCCTCCGCAAGTACAACCACCGAGCGTGATCGGCTCTTACGATCCATCGTAGCCTTAGATCTGTCCGCTCGTGCCGAGGTGTGGCTCAAGAAAACCATCGGTGGCTGCGGTATCGGCTTATGTAACAGGTTTTACGTGGCCGTGGCGTTTGACGACCGCTGTAAAGCGCAAGCTTCGTGCCACGGATCCTTCCTTTTTCAATCACACCTGAATGCACGTGGTTAGCGTCGCGGTACATGCAGTTGCGGTTTCGCCAGAACGGATCTGGTAATGATAGATAATGGCCAGGGAAAGGACAACCATTGTCTACTGGCTTCTGTTCTGCCGCGTCTTGTCGCGGAATGACAATGTTGCTGGATTATAGCGTATTTTCACCTTTCGTAGTAATTTTGGCGACTGCTGGAGACACCGCGGATTGTCCGACATATTTCTGATGGTTGCGACAGTTTGAAATTTTTAAGGGAAGATTCCTAGGTAACAACGATATATACAAGTAATTTTTGTGAGTTTTTTATTTTAGAGAAATTGCTGGTTATATGGAGCTAGGACTCGGAACTATATTTGTACTTTAAGACTATGTTTACATTCAAAAAGGTCTAGACCTATGTATAACTAGTAATTAGTATAAAAAAATTCATAAAAATTGCTTGATTTTATTGTTACTACATGAAAATCGTTGGTTAAATCGAAGATCACGAAAGGATACAAAACTTTTGGTAAAATTTTCAGAAAAATGTCATTCGCGAAGATCAGACGGAAGTGTTTTTCGATGGTAATTTGCCATGCCGGAAGCATTAAAAATCGCTGCGATACGTTATTTGTTCGGTAGCAGTCGGTCGATACCGGCTGATTATCTCGTGGTACAGCCACCATTTCCTCTTTAATGGTACGTACAGTTTTCCATGATTTACGACACGAAGAACTTCCGTGGAAGGAAGCTGTTCCAGCATGGGAATCGCAATTGGACCGTGGTTCGAGGCAATCGTTGCCTGGCATATCGTCTGCAGAGGAAATCGGACGCTCCGCTATATAATACTCGTGAAACTGACGTGGACGACTGCGTTTCTAGCTGTGCTTCACTCGTTTCTGCTCTTGAACGTGTAAAGCGCAATTGAAAAAGAGCCACCGAGTGAAAGTGGAAATGATTTGAAGATGCATCGATCAGGAGGTACGCGAGAGATTGGATACTCGATTAAATATATTTTCGCTTCATTCGTTCGATTAATTTACTGTCTGTTTTCAATTTACTCCAGTCGCTCGTTAAAATTGAAATTCCAGCATTATATAAATATTTTTTTTTCAAACATTTAATATTCTGTCTTCTCCAACGAACAGATTTTTATGGAATGTAAAGGTGGAAAATCGCATGGAATATACGTAGTGTACAAGTACAGTGGTCCTTATAATATTTAGTAGATAAAACAATTTTCTATCTAGACTCCGTCTTTTTATCAGAAAAATATGAACTTGTACTGCTAGACGTAATCCTGTTTTCCAACATTACGATGTGCTTCCATATCGGCTATCTTCTAAACTGCCTTTTGTTCGCCACTATACTTTTACTTCGTACGATGATTATTTGTAAACGTAAACTGGCCACAATACAGACAATGCCTTAATACTTCTTCTCGGCAGTCATTTTCGACGTAGAAGCTGATCATTCGCAGTTTAAGGAAGTCTAACAATCTTGAGTTGTTACTCGAATAATCAAGATTCTACTGTACGACCGATAAAGTGATCTCGTATATTTGACCAACGGTATAGATCCCAGCAATCCTTTTACAATAGAACGAATCTTCCCAAACCAATACACCTAATCACGACCCGATACGATACGATATACCTTTTAAAGACACCCTTGCTCCAATCTTAAAGAAGTCGACAATCCTCGTAAAGCTGAAAGAGGGACACAAGAGGTACGGTCGAAACATTGATTCCACGTGGATTCTTCAAGGACGGACTTACACAGATCACCGGGAAGCTATCCTCTGGAAAGGGGGGCGCAGTGGATTAAGCGAATGGCTGTAAAAGGGCCACGCAACGTTCGAAAAAACCGGGGGTGATAGTGGCGGAAGAGATTTGTGGCGGGTTGGTTTACCGCCGTGAAAGAACCACCGCCACTTTTCGTCTCTTCTTATGGAAAAAGCGATCGCGACTTACGACGTATGCGTATACGTGCAAGAGAAAAAGAAGAAGAAAGAGAAGAAGAAAGAGAAGAGAAAGAGACTTGGTTAAGAGAAGAAATACGAGCTCACGACTGGCGAGAAGAAACTTCGATCGTTTCCACGGAGAAAAAGTTTATTGTTCGCGTATCGTGAGCTGAAGGATGATCCTCGGACTACGATGGCGTATAGCGTTCCTGTGTTTGTTTTAGGGCGAAGCATTAAGCCCTGTGTGTGCTTCTAGTGGACGACCAGGGTTAATGATTCTTGATGGAGGAAGGGGGCGGGGAAATTTGATGAGTGCAAAGAAGCTTTGAATTAAGGCGTTTAGTTCAGCTGTTTCGTCTGCGATGGCGCGGAACGATGATGATGATACCTACCGGTGGTGTTTCGTTGGAACCTTGTGATAAAATTTAACGACGTAACGCGTCCTGTGATTATATCGTTGTAATCTTTTATTACTCATACATTCATTCATTACATGACATTATCATTCATACATATTACATTGTAATAATTTCTAATCGAAGAAGAGTTAAAGTTTGATAAAATTGAACGAGACAACGAACATAGAAATCTCGATTTTTGATGAAGTTGCATAGGAACCTTGACAAGTGGATATTTTGTATACTGCTTTAATATATCTACAAAATTTTGAATTCCGATTTCTAAGAAATTTGACCGCTGATACAAATATAGAAAATCTGTATGTATCTCAAAATGTTTAGACGCGTAAACTCTGATCTATTAATCAAAAAATGCTTCTACATATCTTGCGAAAATTTCTAAAAATTCCAAGTATCGGAAAGTAATTTCGTTCAAAGCCCATTTATTTCTATACGATTCACATCTTCGATCTCGTATAGGATGCTATAAAAAAGCGATTTTCCTTTCGACAGAAACGTGGTTCAGGTATCGTTCGATCTACCCTTGTTCAACCCTTACGCGGTAAGAAAAACCAGATCGTAAAAGTGGTTGTCAAATACAAGATTCAGCTTCATTTCTCGAGAATCGTGTAACGATCGAACAAGCAACACTCGTAAAAATCCCGATGGAAAACGATCGGAGAGAGAAAATACACGTTTCTCACCCTTCGTTCAAGGGTGGAACCTTGTACTTGGAAAATCATGGAAGTGGTCACGGACTCAGGTGCACAGACCAGAATTTCTCGCTGGAACTTCCGAAAGTTTCTTCGAAAGTTGTCGGCTGCTTCATCGTACCTATATTTCATGAATTATGCCGAGTAACTCCGGCCAAAGATCGTATATTTCTTCTTTAGAAGATCCTGAAATATTTGACGTTGTTGAACGAAGTTAAGCTAGGGAAGTTTGGCGAAAGAAGTTCGATTTTCTGGTAGATATTCGAGTTTAGCCGGTTGAGGATTGAATTTTATATATTTTAAAATATCGTTGATGCAAATTCGATTGTATAAAACGAAACGTTCGATAAAATTTGGAATAAACGTAAGAAATACATTTTCAGACAAAGAAACTGCTCGCTGTCAAAGTTTTCAATGTAGCGTCTACTACTCCAACGAGTTCAATCGATTTCTACTTCCATAACGAGCTTTCTTCGCAGATTCGATAGAAATACTTGTAGCGAAAGGTTAATAATAAGAATAAAAATTTACGAAACTTGTAGCGAATACTAAATTCCTATGAAAATAAATTTCCACGATATAGTCTTTGTATTTGATTAAAAAATATCCAATTAAATAAAAAACACCCGAAAATATCCACGCAACTTTTGAGAGGCTCTAAACGAAACTGCTCGTTTCCCCATGGTGAGTTCCTTCGGTCACAACGTACCCCGGTTTTTCCGCTCTGAGAGGCGCGATTGTCCCCTCAGGGACGGTACAAAAGGTTTCCGCGGGTTGAGAATTATAATCGCGAGCCGAGTAATCATCTTTACACCCTGTTTCACCTCCCGCGTGCTAGGCGGTGGAATATGCAAAATACTTTGTCGAGGTCGTAGTTTTCTAAACAATTTAGGAAACTGGCGAGGCCAGACACTCTGGGAACAATTGAAACGAGACGTTCCAGTAATGAATTATGTCCCTCTAAAGGGGGTGAGGAGGGGTTCGAGGACATGGAGAAAGGTTTGAATAGCGCATAGGCGGAAGGGGTGGAAGCGCGAATTGGGATTAATTCTTGGGGTTGGATGAATGAACGACGGCTTCGAGGATTGCCGCAGGTTAATGTTAATTGTCGAGCATAAAGTGCTTGCTGTTTGTCGTTCCATTCGCTACTCGATAATAGCCCTTTGCACGATCGTATCCTTTATTTCGCTTTTGTTGCGTGCTCTTCTGGTTTTTTACAAATTACATGGAACTTTCTGTTTGATTAAGCCACTATTCGTTTGTTGAAAATCTGACGAATAAAATTGTATCTAACGATCTATGCAAACTATCGGTACTTTTTTACCTTATTCAAAAAATTGGCTACCTGTCAAGTACTAGAATTGTTCTTGCATTTTTTTAGAAGTAGAAATAAAAAAAAAAGTTGTGCAATTTGTATAGGTATTTTTCAATCCCAGTTGGCCTCGAATACAAAACATTTTTACGATACAGACGAACAAACAATTCCTATTTCTCTGTATTCCACGGTGGATTAAATAAAACGAAATATGCGTTATGCGGCGGATAAAACGCACGGGATGAATATTTTTGCATACGTAACACGGAGAATTTACATTATCCTCGAATAAAATAGTTCAGCTGCGGAAACTCTCAGGAACGAGTTCTATTTTCTGGCTCTCGGTTTATTGAACCAAAAGTGTGATTCATAAGTGGCCTGGAAGGAAGACGAAAAATAAGAAAAACGAGGCGTCGAACCTTCCGCCTGCAAATAAACGAGAAACCATGGCGGTTGCACTCGAAAAGAAATCAACACGAAACAATTTGCACCTTGTAATCGTGGTAACGGTGTTGGTAATTAGCGTGCCTTCTTATGCACCGGAGGAAACGTTCCGTTGCAGTACGAAACGGTCATTTACAACCGCGTGTCTGCAATTCAATAATTTTCTCCGGATGGTTTAACACACTCTGTGCTTTTGTTTCAACCGTTTCGAAACGTTTCCTGATTTTATCTCGCTATCGAGACAGTCTCTGCACGTGGAATATCGGTCGGCGTAGTCATTTTTCAGCAATTTTTTCTTCCTCCAGAAAATTACCCACGTAAAACGACAGACCTCGCTATTATCAACGTCACATTCGGCGATAAGAGACATATTAAAATATAGCACGGAAGAACATATTAATAAAAATATTTCAACCATTCCAATAACATCGAGCGAAACTAATTTTCATTTTCTTTCTTCCAATCTGTCCTTCTCGCGGAAAATTATCCATAGCCCAGTCGCAATTGGTAGAGAAATTCTCTGCCAGACAAACGGTGTAATTTTCATCGGAATATTAAAACGACATAATTTTCAAGGAGCAACAGGATCCAAAGGATGATCGACGAGCATGGCACGCAATCGGAAGCCAATCACCCGAGCCACGGCCAGCTACTCCATGATAAATGCCGAGCTTCATCGTTCAACCCGGCGACAATTGGCCGCGGTGGACGACTTCGTCTAGCTTCCTCCGCTTATATCAGCGCGCCCGTATCCGTCGAACAATTTGTTGTCTGCCAGCCAGGCCATTTTCCATCGCTCCACCCTCTTATCCGTCATATCTGAAGCTTCGTCTCTGTCAAATTCCGTGCTCTCGAGCGACCGCAGACTTTCGTACCACAGTGAAACAGAGGGAGTAGAATTCCGTTTCCCGGAAATCACGTCACGTACGCGCTGGTCCCAGCCTTTCGCGTCTCTTTTGATTGCTTTTTGAATCGGAATGCTGATGTTCCTTCGTATACCGAAGATGGAACACGTTAGTTACTTCGCTTGGTTCGTGGGGTTCATTTCTGGAATTATGGAACGGTTTCGGTGCTGTAGACGTATTTCACGAATAGTCCAGGATGATTTTATTAGCGTTAATCGATTGGCAGTTTTGAAGTTGCAAAAGTTTGTTTAAGTTTGTTGAGGTTTGAGAACGAGGGAGTTAGATTCTTGATAATCGAAGTCAAGGAATCTTCAGGAAATGGAATCGATCAGTTTGACTTCCGAGCATGTAACTCTGACCATTCGCGTAAAAGCCAATCCATCAAACCCGATCAAACCCGATCAAACTCGATCGAACTCGATCAAACCCAAATAATATTAAGATCAGGAAATCTTCAGAAATGCTATTAAATTAGCTTCCAAATGTGTATAACCAAGCTCAAAAGACTACGTATTGCTTTCGGTAATCCCAAATTTTCTACAACGTCCTCAAACTTTCTGAAACTTCTCAAACCAGAGTATAAAATTCTATCTCACGGACAAAAATCCTGGGTAACGACACAACTTCTGGTATCCATAGAACGCTTGTTCAACCGTATCAGAATAAGCATTTCGAACGGTCGTGCACACTCGCAAACACCCTCGGAGCGTGGATGGTGCTTCTAGGGGCAGGTAGCGGCGCGCTGCGTTTCTGGAATAATTTAATTAGTAAGCGTACGAAGTGAAGTGCCAAGTCTTATCCCGTGGGCTTAATAGCTGGCTCTTCCCCGCTTCTGACTTTGCTTCCCGCGGGACGTACCTTTGCCCGGGAACTCGTCTGCGTTAGAAACACGCACCATGAATCCCCCGTAGGTCGAAAGAGATCATGAAAACGGGACCTAGCATCTTGCTAGCCACCCGAGGACGTCGTTTAATGAATTAATTAAGCATTATTTTGTTTAACTGCGAGACCTGCTGACAGTTCGTCTTCCTCATCGGCAAATGGTCCTACGTTTTACGACCGTTTCATTAGAGCTCTGTTTTATGGCTCCTTCATGATATTCGTTCTTTCGGTAATCTTTTATCTTCTTTTCTTGGGATTTGTTGCTCTCGTTAAATACCGCGACTTCTTGTATCCGTAGATGATTACTGTAATTTGTTGCAAAGTACGCGTGATTGTCATAAACAACAATACGCAAATTGTAACTTCTACATCGTACATTTTCGACATTTTTTTTTTAAATTCTAACGATTCTAACAATCGTATCGTGCCGTATGTCATACAAAATGCTTTGTATAACGTATACAGCGGCAACGAAAAGTACACACCGTTTTTCCAACGAAGTATTCTTTTGTTAGATTTTACATTCCATTTCCATCAAATTCCAATAATCATACGTAGCGTCGTTAGTATCAAATTTTTGTAATCGTTTGAAAATACGAGATTTATTACAGTTGGATCTAATTAACCATTATACCATAAAGTATGAACGCAGTGTTGTACAAATACGTTTTACAGCCACTACGTGGTACGTTTAGAATAAATTTTCTCAAGTATTATACATATTTTGTAATCTTACTCCGTAAAAATATTACAATTCTGATCATTTTCTTGATGCTTCGTATTAATTGTCTCACTCGGTATGAAACTAACGAATTGAACTAACTTCTATGAGTAGAAGCGTAATATGTTCTATCGTCGAACGACAACGTTCGTTGTGTAGAAAAAAGAAATCCGACAGGTTTCACTCGGACGAAATCGCGTATAGATTCTTTTGCAACGTCGTCAATTTGGTCGTTCCAGCGATTCTCTGGTTTCTGGCGGTGCACCCTCGTCGTTTCCGGCAATTCTGTAACGGTGGGAGCAGGAAGAGAACTTTTATATCGCAGCAAATTGCTCGAGGCCAGTCGTTCTTCTTCCCCCGCTGTCCGATGGTTACTTTTTAATTAAAAGTTTCGCCTTTAAAGCCACGGCCAGACGAGACCCTAGTCGGCAAAGGGACAAATTGCATCGGGTTGTACCCGCGTGCGTACGCTCGCTGTCGCGCGACACCGAGTCGCGAGACAATCGAATGGAAAACAAGTCGAGCACGCATCGAACGACTGCACGTGAAAGCTTTCCTTTGTCACTGCTCGTCTGCGGCTGTATGCGAAACGTAATGGCGAAGTAAATGAATTTTTTTAAACGTCGCGTCGGGAATAGATTTTGTTTCTTCCTTTTTTTTCGTTTTAATGCGAGTAGTCGACTAATATCATACGATAATATTAATCTACATTTTATAGAGATTATGAAACTATTTAAATCGTCAATCATAAGTTATACACGTACATATAAATTAACATATAAATTTACAGAGGTAGATAATAATACAGACCATGAGGATAAATGTAGATAGTTGTATGAACAGTTGATAGAGTTTAGATTATGTCACGATCGTTGTTCTATCTTGTTGAAGTAACTACTTCAAGAAAAGCTCTACATCTTTATTTATGTATATCCGTCACCTGGAGACTACTATTACGCAGAAATATTCTAAATAAGACGCAGTGCATATTATTCTACCCTTGAATATATGTTTTAGGTTGCAAGGTCTAGCAACAAAGGAATTAATAAACAGATTTCCATTTATGTTCCCTGTAGCCAAAGCTATAAGCTTAGCTTCTTTGGTAATGTCCTTTTACTATAAAAATATGAACGTGCTCCCTATCATTCCATTGTCTAGTGACACTAAGAGAGTAAGGATCTGAATTAGCATAAACTTATACGTTATACTTATACTTATGCCTTTAATTATTTCAATATACTTTTCTATTACAACTCAACCTCAACGTGTCGTTCTGTTGTTTTCTACGTATTTTGTTTATGTTTAAGCAAACTCCGTAGATGGAACCTCGATAGACCTAGAACCTAGATAGATATATATATTTTTTATTTAAATCTTTTAGATGCAGGCTATGTAAAAGGAAAGAAGACCTGAGACACGTAATAACGGGAGGACCAAAGGACACAGGAAAAATTCTAAGAGACTGGAGAAGGACTAGCAGAACTAAAATAATAGAGAATAATAGACAATAATAGAGAAGAGAAGGGCAATAGAAGAGGGAGGGGAACGATAATAGGGAAGCAAAGCAAGGAGGCAAAAGCCCAAAAGTTGCCATAGTTTTAGAGACAGAATAATTAAGGGAGTGCAATACAATAGCGCGGATAAGAGATGTAAAAGCGAAAGCTCGTCCAAAGCCGAAAGGCACGGACTAAACAATAATAATAATATTTAAATCTTCTAAATTTATATATATATATATTTTAAATTTAAATTTTTGGAAAAATCACTATATACAGCGATCTTCATCTTTAGCGTTAACTATATTCGAGATCACTATTCTGCATAGAATATAGAGTATTAGTAAATTAAGATTACAAGAAGGTAATGTAACAATGCTACAGTAGTAGTACAGTGTTATAAGAGCAAGGCAATTGTACAATAGCAGAATAGTACTAGCATGATAATAGTAAAGTAGTACTATCGTAGCAATAGTACTACGACAATAGTAAAGTGGTACTGTAATAGTAATAGACCAACATTAAACCACTGAATTACAGTTAATATACCACATCATGGTAACCATTCCTCGTGCTTCATCTTGCGTCCACTGCATGCGAACCGCTAGATATCTAAGTGTCACAGTACACCCACTATTCCATTACGCTCATTCATCGCATTCCACGGTCCCTTTATCTCTCTCCAGCAATTCCAATTCAATCTCCTGTCTACGTAACAGTCTCACGAATAGAACTATCTAAAAACTGCAAACCCATTCTTCTTTTCCTTCGCCTCTATATATCTACGCAGCCTCCTTTAATTCTCTCGTAATCCCTGGTATCATCTTATCTTCTCCATTAAACACACCAGACTACGCACACATATATGCGTTATCTTTGCACGGAAAAGATCGAGTTAGCCAGCATCTCAGCCCGCTAAACTCTTGCAACAAGAGGAGTACTAGAAGCAGCATTACAGGATCATTAAGAAAATTAGAAAAAAATTAATTTTAAAGAATTACTCGTTTCTTTATTTTGCAAACTAATTGTCACTGGGAAATTCAGATATATCTACGGGGTGTCTCGTGTAACTAGATGGACTATAGGTTTAAAGCGATAGAAAATAGTAGAATAGCGGAGCAATTAATTAAGAAATGTAATAACAAAAATTGTGAGAAAAATTGGCGAGTTGCTATGTCTCGACGAGCTGAGATAAAAAAGATTCTACTGTCATAAAGTTAATAGGAAATTCGATATAAATAATAGCTAAGGATAAAAGAATTAATTTTTAATTTTTTATTAATAATCTATAGACGCTAAAGTCCAGATTTTATGCACACAAAGGGCCATTCTTTTTGCTTGCCCCTCAACGAGAACACGTTTTAGTTAAATCAAGGGAAGAGGAGATCGAAGGAAGTCTTGTTGGGCCCACTACCAAAGGACGAGCAACAGCAAAAAAAGAACGGTCTGAACGATACTCTTCTGCGACTGGTCGGCAAGAAGGGGCCCGTCTTCCTTTTACGACTTGGCTTCGCTCGACGACACGCGGCCATTAACATATTCTTCATTCTGCGACAGAAGCTCTCACGGAGCTTCTTGTCAACCGATTTCGAGAACGGAACGTCCGGGTTCTTTGTGCGTGTTCCGTGCACTGGTTCGGCGATCGGTGGCGACCATTTTTGGCGAACGATCGGTAGAAGAATGGGTAGAAGGTGTACAACGTGGGAGGACGTTGAATTTATTGGATCTCGATATTGCTAAACTTTCTCTACCGAATCGTAGAAACTCTCACGCAACGAACGTGTTAAACGGAAATTTTCGCACACAGTGAAATTACAACTTCGTTAACTAGGAAATCAAACGGAATAAAAACAAGAAGAGAAGAAAACCACGAAAACCGCGAAATAGACTTCTTCCAAAGAGAAACCTGCTCGAAATCAGTGGTAATCACCCACGCGAGGATCCAAAACGAGCTGTACACACGTACACACACAGAGCACCGCGATTTGAAAACAACGGGTGCACAGCATCCCGAAGCAACAGCCTGGTAATTGCGTTCACGAAACCGCGAACAGGCAAGAACATCGGCGAGAACGGTCGTTTGTCAGTGGCAAATAGAACAGTTGATCTCATCGAGGCCCTCTAACGAGGCCTCGTTATTGCAGTTCGCGTGCACTCGCGTCGATCTTTCGACCGAGCGTTTTCGATCGGCTAATTAAAACGAACTTCTCGTTTCGAGACTTAATCTCTACCACTGAGAACCAATAAAGGGCAAACGGAATCCTTCCTTCTCTTTCCATTCTCCTCTTTTCTTTATCCTTCTTTTCTTTTTTTCGTTAGTCTCTTTTCCTCTGATTCGCGAGGAACGCGATCGATGGCAAACGCCGCCGGATGTCCGACATCCGGGGACAATTTATATCGACGATAAATTCCAACCCTCTTTCATTAGTGGCCTTTGCACGCCAGATTTACAGCTATCTCTCGCGCTATGAACAGTGTTCCGTGTTTCGCGGTCGATCGTATTTTTCGGCAGCCATTCTAACTGTACCTGCGGGGGACGAAGGCGCGGGAGGTGACAATTTCGGTTGATTCGAATTAGTTTCGTCGTTAGTGATAGCGGAATTAACGGCGGGCGGCCGAAACGTTGCAATTCGAAGAATTTCTCTGATGTTTTGTTATGGAGGATATACCTCGGCTCTTTTGTCATGATATTTTAAGAATGGAAAAACATACACGTGTCTAATACATAGGAATTTCGAGTTAGATTTAGTTTTTGATCAGAAACTAGTGGGAGCAATTGGAACAAGATGATCAATCGTTTATTGTTTTACGTCGAAAGATTTCAACCAATACGACGACGCTTTGGAAATTGGACGTATCTATGGTTCGTAGAATAATATTGGAAATTCTACTAATCAACTGTAATTGTAGAATAACAAAAACTAAGAAGCTTGGAAAATTGCAGAAAAATTTCAAGATAGGAAAACTGAAAAGTATATTGAAATTCACGAAGAACGCGCCATTTCATTTCACAGAGAAATCAGCAACTGGCTGTGCAATCGATATAGACGTCGTAAAAGCAGACTTCCGAAAAGAAGCGTGAAGAATGTGCACCGCGGCAATTTCAGCGACACTTCGGGTGTAGCCCGTTCGACTTTCCATGCCGAAACTTCTCTCCATTTTCGGCGCGTGCGGCTCGATTTATCACCGTTGAGTTAAATTTCGATCGACCTCTATAACCGTGAACTTGCGATCGCGCCAAGACTCGAAGCCCCGCGCCATTCAATTTAAATCTTCGTCCGATCAACTCCAACATCGATGCTCCTCTATAAACGGAGGGATACGCGTCTACGTATATATCGTGGATATCGTCAGACAACATCTGTGACAGCCAGAACGAGCTTCAAGTTCGATCTGTTATCGCTTTGGTACGCTATGATCCGCCCTCTTAGGTGAAAGTTGTAAAAGAGACGAAGAAAACAGATTGCGATGGCGCGCGTAGATGTTTATTGAAATATAAAGGATTTATGTCTTTCTCTCTCTTTTTCTTTCTCTTTGTAATAAGTTTGCGTGACGACGGAGTTTCAGGTTTTGAATTTAGAGAAGTTTGCTATGGAGAGCTGAGAAGGCTGAGAGTTAAAGATTTTCACTGACGCGAGACAAAAGTGGTGGCCTAAAACACGTAAATTAATTTTTCCAGGCTGTGAATAATTTTGGAAGCAGGAAATTTTTAGTTTCTCATTGAAGGATATTCGAAATCGACCAATATCAGAACCTATTTTCTATTGTAGTAGCTTCAAATAAATACGGTTATCTAGATGGAACTTTAGATAGAAAGAAGCTGAGAGTGCATCAAAAAATCTTTAATGGGACTTTAATTGATTTTTAATATTTTTCAAAAAAATATAGCGCGCGTATTTAGAAGGGAATCAACGAGAAATAGAAATATGATGTTTGGATGTTTGGAGAAGAGTTGGGAAATACAGATGCAACTTCGATCGACGTTTCTCCCAATGACAGACGATATTCAAATGAGACATTCGATGCAAACTGAACAAGATCAAAAGGGAATTCAATCGAATGCTAAGATTTAACTCTTCTGGGTCTCGTACTATAGAGATACATGAAACGTCTAGTTTGTGTCTCTTGAGATTCAAGATCTCTCATTGTATTGAAATGGCAGACAGATCCTTGACAGATTTATCACTTATTTCTGTGTCACTAGGAGTATCGTTTCAATCACAGAATCGTGTTACTATTTTATCATCTCGTAGCTCGCTAATTAACAAAACAAACGATATTTGCTTCGCAATATGACTACAAGAAATTGCATAAATCTGAAATAATAGAATTAATTAGTCTATTAAATTGAAAAATTCTTTCAAAGAATTATATATACGACTAAAACTCGATTTTAAAAGACAATATTTTACATGTACCAACTTAATAACGTGTTCGAGATTTCTCTTCTACACAAGAAATTTAATAACTTCTTCTTCGATTGAACATTCAAATATGCAGCGGAAGATTCGTACGTCTCTATCGAATTTCCTTGAGAAAATTTTCTCAAGAAGATTCAACGACGAAGATTCTACACCACCGAGCTACCTTCCTCCCTTATCCTTCTGAATTATTCTGGAGTGTAATCGGCGGAAATGAAATCTACCAGCTCCAGTTACCAACGTCAGAAGTTCGTATTAATTATGACTCGTAATTGTCAATCGACGCTCTGTTGGTTTCTACGAGCACTAAGGGCAGTTAGGAGAGGGCTGAGATAAGTCATGAATCTCCATTAATAGAAGAGGGATTCGTGAAATTTCGTATTAATATACCAGAAACTTAGTCAAGTCGACCATATGAATTTCTGTGTCAAACGAACGAAGAAAATTCACCGAGCAGGAACGAAACTAAGTATAAAAATACCGTCGATATTATCGGTATATAATCTAACATTTTATGTTCGTAATATTCTTACGTGGGAAGTTCAAGAAAGTTCAGCGTCTCTTACGTAATTCCATAACCTTCAGCTACAACCTTTAACTTTAACCTTTATCTTTTTAATCTTATCGATACTTCAGGGACTATAATCACGTACTACAGAGTGTTGTAAACATGTAATACAGAGTGTTCTAAATTCATCCAGTCAAACCTTCGCCAAAAAATCGCGCTAATAAAACAAAAATTCGCAAAGTCTTACCTAATGGTATTAGATTGTCCGAAAAGTGTCTTTCTTTTACAGACACGTGTTTTACAAGGAGGCATCTTTATACAAACATGAAACCTAATCTCATGATCTTGATAGAATGATTTTGATAGAACAAAACGGACCATATGTATACGTATGTAATTCGATAAAATAATATAAAAGGGAAAATGTTGTGCATCCATAATTTCCTTATAAAACGAAAGAAACTTTTCGCACGATCTAATATATAGTTAAGAGATAAATTAAATTATATTCCATATATGAAAATTTCGAAAAGTCCGGTTTAACGTAATACCATAAAATGTAAAAACATCACACCTCCCCTTCAAAAAAGCCCAACGTTCCCTGGACTCACCTGAGAATATGTTGATTGGTAGACTGCAGCAGGATAGTAGTATACTTGGTGATCAGCATTTTTCCTCTCGCAAATGCCTCGAGGAAATCCACTGGCCGAAGCGTTAGAAGTAAAACCGAGCTAATTCACGTACAGACGTGTAACACGAAGCTGCGGTAGTCTCCGCGCGACAACGACGACAGTCGAAAGAGGGGCCTCGCACTCGTTTCGCATAAATCGCGGTCTAGGAAAATCGAGCAAAGCGAACGAGAAGCGCGTGGATGCCGCGGAAATTCTTCCGGCTATATTTAACGCTTCCAGCAGGCACAAAGCGATCCGGCTGCATCCTTCTTTTCTCCTTCTTTTCGAGGTTCCAGCGAAAACCTTGACGTCATTCGGCCGTCGATCTTGCCCGTGGTCAAGTCACCGGTTTAGTGCCTCCTCCGCAACGATCGTCGCTGTGTTTGCTTCGGCGTTCGCTTTGTTTGTGCTGCACGTCGTCGACGAGGCGTGGTTTCGAGGCTGAGTGAGTTGCCGGATTGATTGGGTGTCTGCTTTTGGCGAGGGTGTTGATTCAAATCGCGTCACTTCGTGGTCTCTTGCGTTTCCTTTCGAGAATACGTGCACAAGTGTTTGTGCGATTGATTGGAAGTTTTGCTAGCTTCGCAAATATTGAAGTTACGATCGGTGCTTATTTTAAGTATGATTAATGTGGCTTCTTGGCGATGAAATATCGTTCCACTCGATCGACGCGTTCATGACGCTGATTAGAATTTCCGTAGAAATATTAGAGATATAGGATCGATGTTAATTTCGAGTGTAATTTCCGTCATTTATCGGTGATTCGGTAAAATATCTTTGTAACAAATTGATTAAACATTCTACCGGTGTTTGTGGTAATTGAAATTTTTGTTGAAAGTTTGAAATTACGATTAGCGATCGATAGATACTCGATCGATAGTGGTAGGAGGTATATTTGCCGCTTCAATTGATTATTTATAGCATCGATTGAAATCTTCGTGGAAGTATCGAAGTAACGATCAATGTTAATTATAAGTATGATGAACGTCGACCATTGGCAATTCGGCGAAACACTCCTTTTAGCTCGAAGCTTTGCGCTTTATGATTTCATTTCTAGAAAGTTAATAACTTCATTGAGAAATCTGCAGCTTGGTAATTTTTAACATAGGAACCTTGTTCGCGATTAATATCTACGCTTCGTTATCTTCGCAATATTTATTAACTTGCCTTAAACTGCTATCGATCTGTTCCTTCTCTTAAAACAGGTTACTTTTTACAGCATCCGTAGCAACAGATCTTGATCCGAGCAATCTTACCTTTTAACATCGATTTATAATTAAACTTCCTGTATAATCAACTTACAAAGTTGTCCTTTACGTGAGAACAAGATCCTCGCGATTACTCGCAACATCCACTTCAATCATTAAATTTATTCAGAAAGATAAGTCATTTAACATAAATCTCATCTTCTGACCAAGCTTCCTCTTCCTCGTCAATTTCAACTTTTTACTCTTCTCTTTCTCACCAATTCTTCAAAACTTTTCGTATCTACCACGATTATGTCGAAGTCTTGAAAAATCAATTTTTTCAGTTCCTCCAGTTTCCACCTTCGACCCAGCACGATCGTGAACGTAACAATCGCGTCTCTGTCAACCGTGTTCGACCAAAACACGCAGCTGTCGCAAGAAAGAAGCTTCGTGTCAGGTGTGCTGTACCCTCTTTACTCTTTAACTGTCCAGGTCGAGGAGCTCGCGAACGGGTCCCAAGGTTTTACCTCGTGTTTACCAGTCTGACAGATAGCGACAGGTGCAACGATCACGGACTGGCTTTCTTCGTTCGAGAACGGACACCATGGCGCCGTTTCGATTCTATTCTCGCGTATCGTCCTCAGCGTTTCAGCTAAAACGTCGTCGAATCTCGGTTGACGTTGGTCAGCGTTTTTGCACGACTTTTCCTTCGATTTAGTCGCGTTTATTCGTTGGAGATAGGACTTTCACTGTGATTTATTCTCGCTCAACCGTTAATCGAGTTTAATATCGCGTCTTCAACAGGATCTTCGGCTCTAGTTTTATTCTTCAGCGCCACTAAGTCGTCGAGATTTTCGTGAAGTGGTTGGCAATGCTACATGATTTATTCTCTGATTTATGTCCGGTTTATTCAACTTTGAAATTTTCACGCGATCTTCAATTTCTTGAATTTACATAGTCCTTTTAATATCCGCCATCTTATACAGCTTGTCGATCTTGAAGTTAAATTCTGTTTTCATATCTTCAGTGTATCTTCATCGGGACCGTCGATTTTTCCCTCGTTGACATTGGTCAAGGATCTTCCGCGACTTTTCAAATGTTTTCACTCGTTTTTTTTTCGCATCGATGACGTCACGCAATCTCCCCTTGAATTTATTTTCATACATACACCGATCTAGCTTCACGCTCGATCCTCCATTCGATCGTGAATTTCGATTTTCCTGTTATACTGTTATATTGTAAACGCTTCTCAGCGTCTCGCCAAAGTACCGTGGTGCGTTGCTTGACGTTGGTCAGGGATCCCACGACTTGCCCTTCGATTTATCCTCGTTTATCCACCGATCGAGCTTCACGTCGCGTCTGCCGCGAGATCTTGAAAGATCGGTCAACGTTCCTGCGACCTTGTCGGCCTCGAGGCCCGGTCGATTATTCTTTATTGCGACTCGTCGAGCGATCGAGGGCCGCGCCACCGTTTCTGGAATACGATTTCGTGGAAATCGTGTTGTCGATCGAGTCGAATCACCAATGGCCGAGTATTTTTAGCGCCACTCTGCCAGAGATCGCGACGGTCAACTTGTTCAATGATGCAGAGAATCTCGGGACTCTGTGAGATTCCGAAACGTAACACGATCGACTTGCCTCGTTCAGGGAATTGATCCTGTCTAAGACGTTCAGCGTATTCTCAACTGCATTCCGTTTTGAAGCTTGGATCGATCATTGGATTGTCCGCTGATCAGGAACTTCTTTAAATCTTGTAATTGAAAATGGCAATTTTAAATAAATCGGACGAGATTCTTAGCTATATTTTAAATCTTGCAAGTTTATAAGTAAGATACGATAATGTATTTTTCGTTGACTATCGCTTCGATAAATTATTCCAGCTTTTCGATCTTCTACGATTTATTTACGAATAGGTTGACTTTTCGTCGTACGATCTTTTCTGCTACGCTACGCGTCGACATTTTTAAATTTTCCAAGACGAAGTTGATTTAGATGGTACAGGAAGATCCTGATTATTCTAGCGATTCTCGGCTCGGTCGTTTGGGATTCAGGGTTTGACAAGGAGGTCAGCTTGATCAACTCGTTGTCTCAGAGAATCATAGCGATGTTACGCATCTATACACCGAGATCTTGATTATTAAACGAGACCAATTTAGCAGAGGCGGTAGAAGTGTGTTCTTTGTTTCATAAAATCGTCTGAATGAAGTTCTGTTCGAGGAAATCATTGAGTCGTAACGGAGGATCGCAAGCGCGCGTGCCACGTTAAAAACAAAATTCCGAAAATTTTAGCAGTCCGAAGGTAATCGTAGACACGTGCGTTGTAACGTTACACGGAAGTCGATCGCCAAAGATTCCAATTATTCGAAGAATTCAGTCCAATCAAGTTACTTGACGTACGAAAAGATCGTACGAACGTGCGTTAAATTGTCACAGAAACCTCGATCCTCTAGAATTCGTATTATTCGTAGAATTCACTAGAAAGCAGTTATCAGTAACGTCAAATAATTTCAAACATTCGTGTTAAATTGTTACAAAGGCCTTGGCCTGGAATTCATATTGGAAAATCCAGCTGAGAGGAGAGTCACTGGAAAAATATTATATAATTTCAAAACCGCAGTTATTAAATTGCAGTGAAGTCCTTGATCGCGTAGAATTCGCATTGCTTGAAAAAATTTAGTTGCGCGAGAATCACGAGAAATATCAAATAGTTTTAAACATCTACTAAATAGCTATTAAATTCCGTATATCAAATTGTCAGAGACCTCGGTTAAAATTTGGATTATTTAAAAAATCCAGCTGCTGCGAATAATTGCATCACTAATTATATAGAGTTAAGAACAATTAAACATTCGAACGTCCGAGATTTTCTTGAAATACTTTCAATATTCGATCACTCGATTAATCACCTGTTTGTCGGTCACGTATCGTTCATTCGAAGCTCGCCGTATCTCGGTTCACCAATGCCGTATTCACATCGTAAATCACACTAAAAGGAGGAAGAATCTACACTCAAGAAGAATATTTAAAAAAGAGAGATGTTCGGTCGCAACGATTAGTCTATCGGTCGTCCGCTTCAACTCACAAATTGGTAATCCAAAGTTCACCAATATATCTTATATCGTACATCATACCGTAGAAACGACAGTCTGCGTTGAAGAAGAATAGCGAAGAAGCAATTAAAAATGATCCATGAATCTCGACGATCGATCATCTACTCTTGAAACTCACATATTGGCCATTCAAGGTTCACCAAATGTCAGTTCACCGGTCACCATATCTGATATCATGTATCACCACATCAAGAAGAAACAGTCTATGTCGAAGAAAAGTAGTGGTAAAGAAGCCAATACCAAAATAGTTGACAAATCTGAACGAGCGAGCACAATGATCCGAGGTCTCCGTTGAAGAACAAGGTACTCGCGTGTCAGACACTGGCAGGTGGTAGCAAACCGCCTTAAGTAGCATCGACAGGAGCGTGGCTGGTGCCAGTCCTTGTCTGCCAGTTCATTCGGAAGTGATCTGCTCAATAAGCGTCGCTGTGAGGCGCGTTTAATCGGTGTCAACGAAGGACAGGCGAACGATAAACAGTCTTGCGGTGGTTATATCGGTGACGTCGCTTCTAGAAACTCCTCCGAGTGCGCTTACTTCTCTGTTAACTACACAATGTTCTATCAGAAACGTTTCTCCTCGAGCGTTTCTCTTCCTCGACAAATTTATCAAATTTATCGGCGAATCTCGAAAGAACCGAACCTTTCGGTGACCTCTTCCGGTATCTTGCCCTTCTATCCGAACTCTGAACTCTGTTCGCGGATCGTTCGTGAACTATAGCAAGGTTCGAAGGATCGGAGGCTGGATCACGAGAAGAATCGCGTTATCGATCCCTGGGAATCGACAATGGCGACGAGGAGGAATCGGTTGCAGAGCGGAGGAAGCGAATCGAGGGATTTTCGCGAGACCCCAGGTAAATTGCGCTCAGCGTCCACTCTGCTTCGCGTCTCGCCGTCTCGAATTGATTTCATGCTCGATCGCGCTTGAGTCTGGGTCATCCGCGCTAACTTTCCAACTCCGTCGAGTCTTGGAAACGCGTAGTGTCGAAGACGTGGCCATTGTACGCGGTTCGGTTGCGATTTTGGACCGATCGACGCGCCATTCCTCTCGACCATCGCGGTTAACCTTCAGAAACTATCCGAATTGGGCAACTACCGTGGATCCCGTTTTCCTTCATCGTGAGAATCTTATGTTCGATCGAGACAAGCTCCGACGATACTAGAAAACCTTCAACGAGACACTGTCTAAGAACGTTCGCGGATAATCGACACTCGCACTCGGAGACCTTCCATCTTCGCCTAATCACGTCCCACGTCACCAGAGGACGAAACTTCTTGCAAACACTTTCTCCTTCGAATCTTCAAGCTCTTTCCAAGTTTTCCTAGTCCTTTCGCGTTACCACACCTTTTACCTGCGCCATGTTCAAAGAACCATCGATCCACGTTATCCAAGGATCAGACAAAGAATCACCCAAGCTTCCTTCGTGAACCTTCTAATTGAAGGATTCCGGTTCACGGTAAAGTCCTCCAGGGATTCATGATACTACGATCCTCGAGGATCTCGATCATCTCCAATACCTAAAATCTGAAGGATTTGGCATCGATCGTTCTCCAGGATCTCGCTTTCTTGGATTATTTATAGACACGGCGGACAAAGAGGTTCTCGAGCGTGCAGCCCGGCTGCCGGTCGCGAATGGACTGGTTGCACGTTTGTTAAACACTATAGTCGCGGCTGTACCGCGCGGACTCTAGCTGCACAGGCGCCTATAGTCCCGGCTGGTTACGCCGACTGGATCGTCCTGTGCTCTCTCGGCGACTTTTCGAGCACGCCGTGGCTGTCTCTCCGCGGCGTGGCCACGTGTGCTTCAACAGTGTGCAAGGGGACTCTGCACTCGCGTCGAGAGTGCGCACACCGGGGCTGGGAGAACTGGCTGCCGGCACGTAGGCACCGGGAAACGCGGGACGCCTACTTGCAGGGTACTGGGTGGGGGTGATAATTTCGTGAAGCACCTGGTCGACCGACCGAACAACGGTCCTTCTTCGACGGCATCGAGATATGTGTGGGGCCACGTCCGTAGGGTTTTCGTTGTAGGGAAGATCGCGATCGGTTAGTATATAAGGTGTTCTTTCGTTTTGAAACGAATTGCAAGATTTAAGAGTAAAATGCTACGATTTTTCCTATTTTCCCTAGGAATGGTAAGCGTAGGAACGTACAGTAGCAAATAAAATTCATTTACAGATTAATTTACAAGTTTAATTGACGCAGTCAATCTATGAACGTTTACGAAGTTTCCGTTGTAGGGAAGATCGCAGTCGGTTGGTCGCTATACAGGGTGATTCAGAAAATCGTAGCACAATCGAAAAGAACAGGATTCCTCTCGTAGAAATTTGTTTAATCGTTAATAATTACCAATATTTTATAACAGCGAATATATCCTCAAAAGGGGCAATTAATCGACGCACGATCTTCGTTAGATACTATGTTTGATATGAAATGTTTCTAGGTAATTTTCTCGGTTTAATCTCATAAATGTTCACTTTTACCAAAACGCTCGCGTTCCAGAACTCGTTGATCAAAGCACGATCGATCAACCCGGGAGCAAATACTTATCCAGAAGCAAAAATTCCGCAAGGAAACGCTAATTTCACGCGACTGCCTCGAGACTCTATCAGCCAGTTATCTGGCGATTATTCAAATTACCGAGTCGACCTCGCGAGTTTCACAGAGGAAACGGTTGATACTTAACAAATTGCGGCAACTCTCTTACCATGGTCCGATTATTTCAATTGCACGTGGTCACCGACGAAAGGAAATCATTGGCAGCTACTAAATTGAAATAAAATAAAATAGAAGAATAATCGTGAACGGAACACGATTACTAGCCGTGACCAGGCTTAACCTAATTGCGTGCGCGAGTACGTGCTTGGTAATTAAGAACAATTCGCGAGTTAGAGCGATCGAGAGGTGAGTTGGTTCAGGCTCGTTGAAATTCCAACCGCGAGGGACGAGCCGTACGTAATGTGCGTAATTTATCGTAAGCTTCTTACGCGAGTCGGTTTCAATTTCTTGCTATTAAGGCACGTACGTGATGGCAGACATAGTGGAAGATCAGGCGGTTAACGGTGGTGGTTCTGATACTTTTCTTCATTTTCAGCAGTTGCTTTTTGCCTCTTTTATTTCCTCCATTTTAGAGAATCTTTCTTGTACCGTATTTTTCATTTAATTGCTGCGATTCTGTTGGAATACTTGTAACAGATATTTATACATACAAGTATTCAGCTTCCTACAAATAAAATTTCTCTTGCCTACAAGAAATTATTCCGTTTCGCTTTAATCTTTTCTATTCGTTCTTTTCTTTGCGCAATTTCGTCGTACAACACGATCCAAAATTATAATTATATTTCCCTCTGTGATTAATCTATTTCACAAACTGACACCACATAGTTAAGAACGCAGTGCTGTAGATTCCAAAAAATTCAGACCCGTAAACCGTTCGCCGATCGTTCGACCGGAAGTCCTCCAGTTTTATCCTCTCACGTGTAGTACGTTGCACCGCGTGAAACGGTTGCCAACGGCAACAAACGGCAGTTTGCAACGTCCAGATAGGCGCATTAACGAAGGAACGAGGATGAAAACGAACAGATTTGGCCGTGGCCCGCTCCATTGTCCCATCGTCCCTTTCTCTCGTGGCCGGTCGTCTATTAAATAACCGTGGATCGCCGCTTTTCCGGCGCTCTCGCCCGTGAGATTGATAACGCAGCTGCGTTATTGCCTCGAGATCGACCCTGCGTTTCTCTCGATGCACTTTTTTTCTCCCCTTTCCCTGTATTTTATGAAGCTGGCATGCTTAATTGCCACGGATATCTCGAAGGTAGATTTTATATTTTTTTACGCATTGCAGAATTTAATTCCATTGTGAAGGATCGAGAAATTGTTCGATATCTTTTGTACAATGATTATTATCGCTTAGGATTGATTTAGTTAAAGCAACGATACTCATCGTTAAACAATATTATTATTCAGATATGTGTAATTTTGTGTGCTAGACTAGATTAGCCGCGTAGTAGTGACACACGTATGTGAATACGAGTGCACAACACACATTGTGTGTTCCGTTGTCAGTGTGGCATGGAAGATGGCGAGACGAAAGAGAGTGCTGACACGCGTGCAAATGTATATCAGTCGAAAATCCAAATTAGGCATAGAAAATAAACTGAAAATATACAAAACGATCATAAAACCAATCTGGACGTACGGAATACCACTATGGGGGACAGCAGCAATGAGCGATATAAATAAAATAGAGACAATACGAGCTAAAATTCTTAGAACAATAGTAAACGCCCCATGATACGTTAAAAACGATGACATACGGAAGGACCTGGAAATATCAACGGTCAAAGAGGAAATTAGCAGATACGCAGAAAAATACAAGGGAAGAATAGCAACACAGCCAAACCGGCTAGCTGCGGAAACGATCAACACCTCAAACATGGAAAGAAGACTGAGGAGGAAGTATCCTGCAGACCTCACAAAGGATATAACCTAAGGAACACGAAGATGGCATCCCGCTGGGGGTAGTCACCCACATGATAATCAAACAGTTAAAAAAATCTACCAAATGTCCAAATTGGACAAATTGTGAATGAAAAGAATTAAATTAAAAAAAAATTGTATATCGAGGAGAATCCTGTAAATTATTTATTAAATAAATCTAAAACTATTTTAACATGAATTCTAAGTGTAATCTCAGTGTTCCTTTACTTTTATCTCGGCGATTAAGATTCGCTATTCTCAACAATTGTTAATACTTTTCTATGCGAAATTATCACTAGACCATGGATATTCACGCATTGGTGAGAATTTATTAAAGGTATAAAAATCCACGTAATATACAAAAATATATAAAATATGCAAAGTTAAAATATCGATTCGACGTATGTATATAGCAAATATATAGCAATAATACATGTTAGAAATTTTACGTAAGGGGACAGCACTAGACTCTACACAGATTTCTACATAGCAAGGTAGTTCTTCCACTTCGAGTTCTTGCAACAGAAATAATTTTTACTATTGCAATCGTAATATCTCTGTTAACCTACTTTTCGCTTATAAATCCTAACCACAGAAATATTATTGCCGCAAACCGGGTATTACGACATTCTCAAACTTTTCTTTAGGAAAGGGAAAACAAATTATGGAAGAGTCAGCTTCCCAGAAATTCCCTGTACTCGTTTCTCATATTAAAAACACGTTTGCGTATCGTGTCCCTTCATTGTATGCTAACGACGTACAATTTACAGCGTGTTTCGTACCACCACCGTATTTTCGCGCGTTTAATTCATCTTGCACAATTACGCTTCGTTTATCCTCTCATTCATTGCCGCTCGTCTCGTACACGAACGAAGGCCTCAAATCTACTCCCTAACGAATCCCTCCCATCTCTCTCTCTCTCTCTCTCTCTCTCACTCTCTTTGCTTTTCTCGAGCAATTAGATCGCAGAATTGCAATGTAAGGTTCATTATAATTCTGCGATACATTCTCTTCGAGGAAGTAGTTCCCACGCAAAATTTATTTTATTCCTACTTTTTTAATTTATTTCGATATCGAGTTCCAAGTTGCAGGAAATTTTGAAATATTTGGAGCAAAAGTCGACAAGCTCTGAAATTGAAACTTCAGCTCACTTGAATTTTCTCTTCAAGTTACTCTTCAATCTTTACTCCAGATTCCTAATCCTCAAGAATTTAATGAAGCTACTCTCTTCGTTTGATCGATCCGCTATAATCCTATTCTCTAGATATCACACTTACACATACGTGTGTCTATATTATCTCTATCATCGATATTATGTCTCAACATTGTATTTCTTCGTTCGTCAACCCGCGATCTCTTCATTTAAAAAACCTCGGTATCAAAGTTTTAGAAATTTGACACGACTTTGTCGTTCGACGACGATCCTACGCCTTCAATTTTCTTACAAATATTTCAACTCCCACTTGACTGTCGTTCTGCTGAATGTTGCTTCCCCAGAAATTCTAGCAAAATTCTATTCAATTCTCTGCCTAGATTCGGCTAAGGAAATTTTGAAATATTTGTAGCAAAAGTCGACAAGCTCTGAAATTGAAACTTCAGCTCACTTGAATTTTCTCTTCAAGTTACTCTTCAATCTTTACTCCAGATTTCTAATCCTCAAGAATTTAATGAAGCTACTCTCTTCGTTTGATCGATCCGCTATAATCCTATTCTCTAGATATCACACTTACACATACGTGTGTCTATATTATCTCTATCATCGATATTATGTCTCAACATCGTATTTATTCCTTCGTCAATCCGCGATCTCTTCATTTAAAAAACCTTGGTATCAAGGTTTTAGAAATTTGACACGACTTTGTCGTTCGACGACGATCCTACGCCTTCAATTTTCTTACAAATATTTCAACTCCCACTTGACTGTCAATCTGCTGAAAGTTGTTTCTCCAGAAATTCTAGCAAAATTCTATTCTATTCGATTCTGTGCCTAGATTCGGCTAAAAATTCTAACAATACTGCGCAAGATTCCACGTGCAACATTCAGTCTCTTCTTCGAATCGAAGAAACGGAAAGTCTTTCCATTCGATTGTTTCCTTCTCGACGGCCGTATATAGGCGGAACAGGATCCGGTAGAAAAATCTACGGAAGAGGACGAGGCGGACGAGATGGAAGGCGCAAGAAACCTTCACGAGAAACCGGCAGCCGTTCCCCGAGTTCTGCTGTCGGCCAGTGAAGGTCGAGCGTAACTGCTCGGCCAGTTGGCCGGTTTCCACAAATAGCCGTCCTACTGTGCCTTCTTTGTTCGTTAATCGTCCCGAGAAAGCAATTAGAAGCTTGTGCACACAACCGTGCCATCATTGCTGCTCTTCTTCTTCCTCCTTTTGAATCTATTTTTTCTTCCTTTATACCAAGTACTCGGTTACGTTTTTCCGGGATGGAAAAAACCTTGTTTAGAAGTTCTTAGAAGGAAAGGCGCAGATGGGAACAATAAAGTTTCATGTGTTCTAGATGTTGGATATTTTTATGATGACTTTGTAATGGTTTCTTGCCTGAAGATTTATGGGCAGAGCGTGAAAGTGTTGGAAGAATTCGATTTCAGTATGTATCGTTTTCTTTCTTCTTTTTCTTCAACGATGTTTTCTATAGGTCTATGAGGAAAATCTTACAACTTTTTTAACTCTTTCGAAGCATAGCTCGGGACAGACTTCGGTACAGATATAACCTAATTTGTCTTATCAAACTTGTTAATATAGTTTCTTTATTTTGAGAAAATTTGCTGATGCGATATTAATAACTTGTAATAAAACTATCTACCAATACATAATACTAACTTCTAATTTGTGAAATTTTATTAACAAAATTCGTTCGAACGCGAGACAGAGTTGAGATTTAACAAAAATATAGTTGCCAACTTTCGCAAGTAACCTGAAGAAAGCGATGCCAAAGCGCTTCAAAACTATGGCTAGTGGAAAATTCACGTCGAAACAACCTTTTACACTTGCCCACTTCGCACCCTCCTACCCTTTTCTCCTGTCCAAGGCGCCATTAATCAGAAAACAAATTCGAACGTGTCTCAGCGTTCAACATACTGTTCACCAGTCAGTTCAATTCGTTCAACCCCTCGAAAGCCCCCGTCACGCTCACAGCAACGTTTCTTCGCTCGTCTCGATCGAGTTTACCCCCGACTCGCCTGTTCCACTCCTCTTGCAACTTCCTGCGCGTTGCACTGCCGGCTTTTTCTGCATTTTTCCTATTTGCTGATGCAGGGTACACGTTTTTCCCATTGTTTATACGGGAATTCCACGACAAGTGGTTTAATGCCGCTCGAGGGTCGGCTCCAGCGATGAAAAACTCTCTTCTCCTGTCTTTCGCAACGTTTCGAAGGGGAAAAAGCATTCTCGATGGCAATGGCGCCGCATAGATGGTACCGTTGAATTTATGGAGGGTGAATCGAGCGTTGTAATATCGGGGGCCGCGTAATCACGGCCCCCTCGATCCACGAACGAACCGAGATTAATCGCGCGCGACCTCTTATTGGCGGATCCACACGCTGTCCTCGATAGTGTGGTCGGAGTTAATTGGCAATGGATACATCTGTGTGTACGTCTGTGTGCATTTCGGGGTTGAAAAGTTGGAGAGAGCCGTTGAACGTTGAATATATTCGTAGCGTTGAATAATTTCTTACAGCGAAGAAAATTTGTTATTTACTTTCGTTAAATGGCCCGTAGGAAAGTTAGAGAAAAGAAGATGACTGGACATGTGTGCTAGGGAAATGTAAAAAGACTGGAGTCTACGGATTACAACTATGATCGTCTTAGGACTTTCTTCGATAGCTTGGACATTTGGACAAGAAGTGGAAGAAAACCGTGATGGTAACGAACGAGGAAAGAAACAGAATTACTGCGAGCTATTTTCACCGCGATGACTCGCTCCCATTCAATAGCATTTTCACTCGAAAACTCGATAAGACGCGCATCTGTCGACGGTTTTGTCGGTTCCGTGTTTTTCAAGCGTGCGACTGCAAGAGCATCGTTGTTCTTCGCCTTGCAACGGAGAATCGACCGACAGAGGGCTATCGTTTCAGGTTCATTAGCGTTTAATGAGTTAATATGAGTGAGCTCTTTCAGACTACCACGGATTAGAAGATTCGAATCAAAGTACTGCTCGAGACGCGACTCTGGCGAATTCAATTAAACACGAAACGGCCATATTCGATTGGCCTATTTCCAACTATCAATTACCTAAACTTCGTCAAAGATCGCGATCAGCTCGTTTCCACCGAACGATTATTTGGATTTTGTCCAATTTTCGCATTTGTCTATTTTACTTTAATTAAATTTCCTCGGGTTTCGAAACTCGTTAAAGTGCATCGAACTAGCAAAGAAAACGCAAAGATCCAGCTATTCTCTGACACGTCGACGCTACAAAAGTAAACTCAAGATAAACTACTTACCTAACCATTCGCACATTTCTCGTTAGAAATTTCATTTAAAAGGAACCTCTTCATCTCAAAGACGAAAGTATGCACCGCTATGTTGGTAGCTTTCGAGTTCGTGTCCATTGAGAAAAACGAGAAGCAAAGTGGTGGAACGATCTCTGAATTCGAGTCCCTATTAGCCTCTATCTGATCGCAGAGAATCGGCCGTTCTTTCACCGGTTTAAACGGTCCCGTAATGAAAGCTCGGCTCTTCCTCCAGGCGAAAGGAGATCGAAGAGGACGGACAATTAATTTTACGAGCGGTGCAAATGGAAGCCAACTCAAGCGACCACGGAGAGACACGATTGGCCGCGATATTTATCGTCTTTTATCGTTCGGAGGAAATACGACTGGTCTCTTAGATGCTCTTTTAATCGATCGTCTAGTAGAATCGCCGTAAGGCTGCCTCTTTTCTTCGTCTTTCACTTCCGTTTTCAACAACTATCGGATGTCTGATAGAAGTAGCGTCGTACGGTGAAGTGTTTGAAATTCTCACGAGTGTGTTTGTTGCGTAACAGATGTTCCTTGCTTGGATTTCTTTCGATGTTTAATCAGGATAATTATGATGGATCGGTGAAAGGTAAATACGCTTTCGTTCGTATGTCGTAGGAAATGATGATCAGTGGTGCCATGATGCGTAATAATTTACCAATTAATAGTATCGATAGGTTGACAAATCATAAATCGTTGTTGACTTCTCTTTTACAGTTTTATAATTTTAAGTGAAATAGGATAATCGAGTGATTCTCCACTCGTAAAATGTACTTCAAAAATCGTATTTGTTTTAGTATCAAATTTGTGATTCGTGGCTTGTACGTACGTATGTATTTTATTATCTCTTGCCTTTCGGCTTCGAGGGACATCCAATTTTATTTTTATTTACGACGCTTTACAAATTCTATACGATTGCTTCCATTACGTTTTTATTCTAATCTCGTTCTTCACTTATCACTATATGAACTTTATGTAATTACTTTAACGATTACTTTAGTCGATCCTGAACTCTCAGCAGTCTTCTAACAATTATATTTAGATCTCACTCTCATTGCGCTATATGTAACGAACAATACGCGATAAACCAAGATCGGCGCCTTGCGAATTCTACACGACTGCTTCCGTTACATTTTTTATTCTAATCTCGTTCTTCACTTATCACTATATGAACTTTGCCTAATTATTCTAACGATTAATTTAGTCGATCCTGAACTCTCAGCAGTCTTCTAACAATTATATTTAGANTCTCACTCTCATTGCTCTATATGTAACGAACAATACGCGATAAACCAAGACCGGTTGACTCGTAAGATTTGATTAATATTAAATTCAGATACTCAAGAGGAGCCAGGTTTAGAATAAACAGATTTTGTGCCATTGATAAGGCAAACGAAGAACTGATGCAAACGCGATCTATCTAACTACAATCTCTACTTTTAGCCCGGTCAATTCCGTCATCCTCGACGTTCTTTCGCACGAGTAGTTCATGCAAAAAGACACACGAGATCTCGAGCAGATTATCGAGCGTGACAAGTGTCGTCCCAAGGTCGTATGAATCTTGCACGAGTTTGTCTGCGACGAATATTTTCCACGCGGTGGACGTTTCCGCGGGTTGGACAGGGTAAAAAAGGTGGCGCTTATGCGTCGATTTATGGAGATTGTACATCATGCCCGGAGCTGGATAATCCGTTACGTGGTAACACGAGTACAGACGCGGCGCAATGGTTCCCAGGAGGATTCTGATGAGAGAGACGCGACGGCGGAAACGCGCGGCGACGCCCGCTCGCGGCTTTGCCTTGTAAATAATTCAGTGCGCATTAAGGTGCTCATGCTTGTGAGCGCGATCCTCTAGCGAAAACGAACGAGTGCAAAGGAAATCGGCACATATTGGGGTTGGAACAGGTGCGAAAGTTACGTTTGAAGCGTTGAGTTTCGAAGGGCGATGCCTGGTTTTCTTTCATAATGGTTGTGCGTACGTTTGGGAAATAAATAAATGCGCCACATGCTTGAAAATAATTTCATTTTCTTTCGATTATTTCTAGGGGGATTTAATGGCTATGGTACCGATGAGTTAACACTAGAACTACCACACCAGTGAAATTGACTGGTTTTACAATTTTATTTTCAAATTCCTACTTCGTGTTATATTTTTTTAATGATTTTTGCAACGATAACTAAAGGAATAATATAATGAATTTTATTTCGTCTTTTATCTATTCAAACTGAAAATAATTTTGTATCAAGGCTACTTATACCAATAGACTGGCACTTGTCAAAGTGTACAAGGGTCCTGCAATTTGTTTATCGAACCCCAATTAACCAGTTTCCTCGTCTTGTACAATTTACCACACGTTTCTTAAATTTTTACCGCGTATCGTTCAATATGATGGTATCAGTTATCAGGAAAATTCCGGATCGATCGCTAGATGCTAACACTAGAAATACCACAACAGTGAAAATGACTGGTTCTACAATTTTCTAAATGTGTCAACCCTCGTTTAGGGATCCCAGATGGATTAATAATACGAAAAATGTACTACATAACATGGAATTGCTTCTGTAAGAAATTAACAAATCAATAAATATAAAAATATTCTATTATTACGTATTTTTTAAAGACCAGTCATTTTCACTGATTTTGGTACAAATAGCTTCGTGTTAACCATCGGTAGTTCCAGTGTTAAATACGAGCAGAGCAAAAACACAATTTTCACTCTTCATACATTTCGCGAAAAGGAAGAAGAGCAACGAAAAATCCACTAAGAGTTACGCTCACCGGGTAATTCATTTACCAGAACATTCGCGATTCCGAAACTACTTTGCTAATTAGCAATTCCACGTTACGTTTCATAAAACTTGGCCACAAACCAACATCAAAGTCATAAGACAACACCGGTGCTTCGAAGAAAATGAAAAACGAAAGAAAGAAAAACGTAGGAAAATACAGAGGGAGACATAATCACGCGAAACATAATCTTTCGCGTCTTCAATATCCTCAGAACAAACCCTGCCGTGAAAACCAAAAAACCAGTCGCGTCAAAGGAGAACAGAACAAACGAAACCAGAAGAAACATCCAGCTTATACGCGTTCAAATGTTCATCTCGTGAAGAGAGAGAGAGAGAGAGAGACAGAGATTTTAATCAGACCTGGAAATCGTAGTCTCCCTTTTGGAAAGGGGTTAGAGATCTTTCTCGGGGTGTCTACCCTCGCCTTTTGTGTCCTCTTCTTTTCTTCCTTTCCTCTTTGTCCTTTCTTTTTTATTTTTTTCTCGCAAAGGGAACATCAGCGGGCCGCCTTCTCGACGACAATGCTTCGAGCCGGTCGTCATTGTCCCGACGTTATGAGGTGAAAAATGAAAGATAACGATTTCGCGGTGTCTTCCTCGCGATAACGTTTTCGACCGCGTTCCCTTCATATTTTCAGCCCGTAATCCCCGCTGTCCCCCTCGGGGGTCGTGCAGAAGGTGTCGTAAATTCGAGGGACGACACTTTTTTCTATATTAAGGTCGCTTCCAGAGCGAAAAGTCGCCATGCGGAAGGAGAAACCCAGGAAAGAGGATTTTTGTCCTTCGAGCGTGGAAGCTTCAAAATAAGGAAAATGAAAATATTAATTTTCTATAGTTTGCGTGAAACAATACAAGACACTAATATTCAATCAGAAACATAACGAGAAATTATAACGTTCTGATTGAAGAGAGCAAAATAATTGAAAGCAGGATACTATATTTTTTTCTTGCAGATTAGAAGGTAAAATTAATTTTCTATCGCTTATTTTCTATCTGATATTTTTTTCCAGGAAAGAGATCAGTAAACGAAACTCTCACACTTGTACAGACTTCTCTACTAGGATTCTCATAGAAATTTCTTAAATTAAAGATGTTATCGCGTATATCGCTTTTTCATCTGCACCCTCGCCGTCACTGCAGAAGATGAAAATTTGATCCGCGGTGAGCGCGTTAACACCTCAAACGCCCGAAACACCGTTCAATCACCATAGCTTCCAGTCGTCACCACAGACGATATTCCATTCTCCACACCCTCGATACCACAATCGAAGACTCACGAGTCCAGCAACAGTTCCTCGTCAACGTTCCCCATTATCGACTGCTACACGCGAATCACTATCGAACGCAATCGATCGCGTCCAGCCTATCAGTCTCCGTTATTCAGCGCGATATCAGGTTGGACTGCGCGCCATGGCGTCTATGGGGGTTGCAGCGACAGTGCTGCAACCCCCCCCCCCCCCGCCAAGCTATTGTCACTGGTGACAAAGACACGCACTTCACGCTGCTCGAGTCAGGAACGAGAGCGTAGGAAATAAAAAAAAAAAAAAAAAGAAGGGACAGAGTAGGAGAAGAGGCGGAAGGAGAAAGAAGGAAGAGCTCTCGTGCACGCCAGCCGACCAACCCTCTTGCATTGTGAGCCGCGACATCGATTTTCCCGCCGCCGGGCGCTTTGTAAATGCTGGAAATTGAGCGGGAAACGCGCGCCGGAGAATGGGCCTGCGGCGGTCCGAGAAAGTGCATTAGTGCGAAATATAGGGGAGGGCACGGTTTTCCTCGGTGCCATGGAATTTTCTGCCAGAGCTATAGCGATCGTATATCGAATAAGTTTATGGACACAGTCGCGGTTTCTGTAAATTCCACTTTACGTATTTTAATATTTATTTTTAGCTTTGACCATCGAAAGAGCGTTACGGGCACATCCCCATGTGCATATTATTAGGTCGTCCGAAATGTTTTATAGGGGTACATGAGTTAGAGGATAATTTAAATTATATTGTTCTTTTGCCTCGGAATATCAAGATACACGCAATGTAAGGATAAATAAACGTCGGGCAAAACAATATCGCCGCTATGTGCAACCGTGGAACAAAGACGAATTTGAATTTTCCGATTTTCCCCCGACCAGTATAAATAAACGGACGCAACCGAGAAAAGTTTAGTTATCCATCAATTATTAAGCAGTTATCTGTCAGTTATTAATTAGTCGCGCGAATCAGTATCTACTAGTTATCTAACAGTTATCGATCAGCGATCTTATTTTGCGACTTGTACACTGTACGAGCGTCTCAGCGAATATTGTCTGTATAATAATTTATTTACTTATTTTAAATATATTCGACGGTTTCATCAACAAGCAATAGCGTTTAATAAAATCTCACGATCTAACATCCTCTACACATAGTCCTTTACAGTTTCTTTCGTTTTATAAGGAAATAATAGACGCACAATGCTTTTTGTTTTATATTACTTTATTGAATTATACACGAACTTAATAGTAGAAATAGAACGAAATGGATCATACTTAATTCAATAAAATAATACATGATAATTATGCACGAACATAATAGAAATAGAACGAAATGGATCACGCCTAATTCAATAAAGTAACGTAAAACAGAAATTGTTTTTCATCTATTACCACCTTATGAAACGAAAGAAACTTTTCGGACAATCTAATATTACGTGTTTGTGCATATTATAGAAGACAATGCTCAAGACATAATAACGAATCGTTGCAGGATTTATCATCCAGCTGATAAAAAGAAAATATCAGTGCTCGTATAGATTTTTAAGGTATGGTTAATATTCGTTTTATTCGTGGGATAATTTCGATCACGTTGGTATTGATTATTCTACTGTGAGAAAGTGCATTAGTACGTAAGAGACGAGACTGCATTGGTTTCTCGTTGCCACGGAATTTCCTAGCAAGAGTTTAGGAATCGCGCAGCGAATCAGATTATTGATATATCGGCAGTTTGTATAAATTTTATTTTATGTAAATTTCGACTGTTGATAGTCGGAGGAGAGGTCCAGTGCGAGGATTTTTTATATTATAACCATAGCTTTTGAATTTTAATTGGTCTATTTATACGCTAGCCGTGTATATTTGTGTCATTTGTGTAAATTATAGAATTTATATGGGATGTTGGTCAAGTCTCTGATGGTGTATACATATTGCCGAAGTTCAGTTTGTACATTTTTCAAACTACCCCTACGAGAATTTCTAGATGCCATGGCCTTGGAATCTTAGAATTTGGTTAGAAAAATAATTGCTTGAAATAATATTTGTAAAAAATTGTAAGAAGCAGAATCGACAAGATTATAACACTGTGTACTGTGTTAAACTTCGAAAAAGAGAGAAACAGTAATAAGGATATGGCAAAGTTGGTTAAAAAAATTCCGAATAAAATTACAGGTGTGTAACGAAACCGAATTTCTCGAGACGTTTATTAATAATGATCTGTCATACCGAGTATTAACCACTCTGATAGATGCGTACAAGAAACATTTTTAAAGTATTTGATTAAAAATAATCGCTGTAATTAAGGAAGTTTTAAGAACACGCTGCGCTGACGAGTTAAAGATCAGATTTTGATTAGATACATAAGTGGTAGGTATTATCGATGGTAATGATAAAAGCTATTTACAAGACAAGATTCGTCAGACGAGAAAGTCGGTTTTGTCGATCGATCTCTAAAACACCGGGTGAAAATAACTTTCACACCTGCCGGCGACAGTGTCCACGATTACGTGGCACGATCGAGATCGAGCGCAACCGTGGATCATCCTTTCCTCTACATTCTCATTCGCATATCCAGTCGAGATCAGAAATCTCGTACGATCTTTCAAAAATCTACGAAGCCATAAAAAAATGTCGAGACTTTAAAAATCTGTTTGACAGCAGAAATTCGTGCATCGTTATACACGCGATAAATATGAAATACTTGTAGAGGATGTTTGTTCGTGAGAATTACTAGACGTTATTCAAACCGTCGAATATATTTAAAATGATTAAATAAATTAATATACAGACAATATTCACTGAGACGCTCGTACCGAGTATAAGTCGCAAAATAAGATCGCTGATCGATAACTGTTAGATAACTAGTAGATACTGATTCGCGCGACTAATTAATAACTGACAGATAACTGCTTGATAATCGATGGATAACTAAACACTTTTCGGTTGCGTCCGTTTATTTATACTGGTCGGAGGAGAATCGGAAAATTCAAATTTGTCTTACATTACGCGTATCCTAACGATCTTGATACTCCGAGGCAAAACAAGAACATGATTTAAATTATCCTCTACTCACGTGTCGCTACATATTTACAACGCTTGTAACTCTACTTCGATTCCACGATTCATCGAAGTATCTGATTCGCGGAAGCGATCACCCACGGATTTCCTCATAGCGTTGGCAGCGGATTCATCTAAACTTGGAGGATGAAATTCGAGCTCGGTATCCGGTGTCGTTTTGCGAATCAATTTCTCGGCCGCTTTCCCGCGCAAATAATTATAAATTGTGCGCTTTAAGGATGCTTAATGCACCGTTAAACGAGTTAAGTAACGGGACCAGTCGAGCGATTTTAATGACGACGCGTACACCGCGCTCCTCATCGTCGTTCCGGCAGCCTTGATCGGCTTAATGCCGCGACGACCACGCGAATTCTGCTCGAGCAGAACGACACGCCTTCGTTCCACGCTTTACATAGTTGGCTGGATCATGTGGGAAAAAGGAAACGCCGAACAAAGTGTGAAATATGCAAATCTCCCTAGATCTAATCTCGGGGAGGTAATCGAAGCTTTCGGAAGCCAAACTGATTAATTCCACTTTTTGCGAGTTTCTCAATTTCATTACTCACGCACACGATTAATATTCTACTGCTGAGGAATAAATTAAAGAATATGGTTATATAAATTCGTTTAGAAAATTGCAAAGAGTAAATCTTACGGGAACATTTCAAGAATAATATTTGTAACGCTTCATCGGGTTCTCCTGGTTCTTTTTAAGAATTAATTCTTTATTTGGTTCGTAATTGAAATTACACGTAAGCGTGGAATTACTTCGAATTCTCTGATAGTTTTAATATCAGGGATAATCGAAGGGTAAAAAGGAGAAAAAGGAAAATAGAGAGAAAAAGAAACTTGCACGTTTTTTGTACGAAAACTGAAATACCAAGGTACATCGTTCTTTCCTGTTTCTTTAATAAAAATAATTATTCTTCGTAACTTTGTACAAAAATTAGAAAATTGTACCGTAATATTCTTCCTCTCTCCTGAAAACTTCGTATAAACCTATACTTCCTCGTGGAAAAAATAAAATGGGGAAAGCACGATAACGATTCATGCAAAATTCCAAAGCAATCTAACTGCATACGTGAGTTAAATCACCTCTTCCTCTTGTAATGAAAAATGCCAAGCACCAGGTCGCAAAGGAGCAGCATGACGAGCCTCTGAAATCCAACTTCGTCTCTCTGTAGCAGGAAACACGCCGACTCATCAACGCGAGAAAATTTAGAATCTTTCCGCCTGGGAACGCGCGACTCCATGAAAGAAGCGAGTCGAAAGCAACACGATGCGATGGACGAGGATGTTCGAGGCGATCGAGGAACGACACGCGACTCGACAATGCGCCGAGGAGTACAGTGCACTCGGCCACTCGTCTGCTAACATTAGACAAAAATAGAAGTGGACGATAATTTGCAAATCGGGAGAAGGGACGAGGAGACGAGCTCTGGAACTGGGCCAAAAGAGTGGTTGCAGGGATGTACACGAGGCGTGCCATTTTGGAGAACCAAGGGGTTTGTCGTTTTAGCGGCGAGAAGAAGATGACGGTAATAAAATTTGAGAATTTCTGAATGTTTCTTTTCTTTTTTTTGGAAGGTAGAAATAATGGACCTAAAAATGTTCTTCTACGAATATTTTGAAGATAATTTATAAGTGTATAACCGAATATAATTTATCCATTAATCGGAATTAATGTACGAAACGTATAGTACGACAAAACAGAAATTTGAGAATTTTCGTAGTAATTTTTCGAAGGTATTTCATGGACGAATGAATCTAAAGACCTGTTATAAATTTTATGGAAGCGAATTATTAGCACAGATGGCACGTAATATTTGTACAAAGCTTCGAGTCACTCTCAACCGATCCCCAGCAATAAAATTAAGGAGATAATCGATCGTTAAACAGAGACTGCTCCTATGGTAAAATAATTATCGCAATTATTTACTTCAAAGTGGATTGATTGTGCGAATGTATCGATTCGTGGCGAATCACGAGGAAAAATTCTCAGCACTTAACGGTTCATAAAACGCGAATAATTCGAAATAATATCAATCGTACCGGAAGAACGCTTATCGTTTATTGAATCCAATTAATCGAATTACAAAGCTTTCTCTGTACGATAAGGACGCGCTTGACAGCCGATATTTTAACCATAAATCATCACCAGCTAGTGATTCATCGGTCATAAATTAGCCCTCCCTATTATTCGACGAATTATTATTATTCGCGGAATCCATTTCTCTCCTTCTTAGCGATTTCCCGAAAAATTTCAAGACAAAGAAGTTATCCTTGCTATGATTTGTTCAAACAATTTACGTAGTCAACTTTAGTTAAACAACTCTTTCGTGTCCTTAAACTAAAAGGTATAAACGCAACATTATTGACAAATGTACATAAGATAAGTCTCGTCACAGGAGTACTAAAAGTTCCAAGGTTGAAGAAGTTATATCTCTAGCGTCATTCGTTTATTCCAGTCATCGGAAAGTTTCACTTAAAGAATTTCGTTTTATTTCGCCTTTTCATAGTCTGCTAAGGACCAAGCAACGAAACAATCAAAGCAAAAATGAAAATATTTAAAATTAGAAACCCGTTAGAAACGTAAATTCTGATTGAAAAAGGATTATAAATGAAATTTATTCTCTCTATTTCCTATTTATCTTAAATAATTCATACCAACCTGTATCGGGGGATGTTTTCTAAAATTTATTTCGCATAAAACAAGATATCCATTCATAACATCTGATTTCAATTTTTACGATTGGAAAAATCGCGGTAAGAGATCCGTCGTATCGTAAATTTCCACTACAAAATGAAAATAAAAAAAAAGTGAGTCGTAATACGATTTATGGTTCACGAGCCCTCGATTATTCAACACGGGGTGAATCGGGACGCGCTTATTAACCTTTCCAAGACCCGAGAAGGCAATGATAGAATCTTTGGTTGGGAAATTGAAAGAGATGAAAAAGCAGGAAACGAGAACACGCAGATTGTTAATTCGTCCGAGTTTCTGCGAAATTCAAGGGGAAACGCAGATTGACGAAATGACCTACGAACGTTATAATGTAGCCGTAACAAACATGCTACGAGTAAATATTAACATCTTCGCAAATATTAACTCTTAATATTGTATTTAGCGATTGAGAATAGTCGAAAATTGATCGATAATAATTTGAGAATTGCTAGAAATAACCAAATGTCGATTGACAGTTGACTGTGAATTATGGAGAACGAACTTACAGTTGTCTGACGATTCATTACCATAAATTAATTAGCATAACAAAATTTAAATTCCAAACAAATGAAAACGTGAGATGGTTAATTTCAAGCACCGAGAACTACCATACGATTATACTGGAAATTTTCATTTCTAAAATTTCTATCATTTGTTGTTTCAACACTTCGATTACGAAACTTCTATCATTAACAGAAACAAATCCATGCGAATCAAAAGTTGTCTAACACACAAATTTCTACCAAGTATCTCGCTTTGCGGTTCGATATTCCAAGCAAATGAATAGTCGTAGAGCTTCTGGTGAACATGGTGAGGTCGGAGAAGAAGACGAAGGGATCCTTTAAATGCGCGAGACGACGCGGAATGACTGTAACGCGGTCTCGCAGACCACCGACTTTCCCATTTAACTTAATATTCCATTCGGATACGCGGTTCAAGTTTCTTATCCCAGACGTTCCCTTTTTCCTACCTCTCGCCGTTCATTGTTCCAAGCCAACAGGAGATTCTCCGGAGAGTTTGTTTAATCCGGCGACGACTCCAAACAATTTATCTAATCTCGTATTAGTCGACGGCCTCTTGGCTCTTTTCAGCGGGCAAAATCAATTAACGGTTACGCTTTCGTGAAACTATCGTAACTACCGTAGTCAAAATTTCGTTGATCTTTCGCATCAAAAAACTGTTCGTTTCTTTGCGATAGGACAATTTTATCGACTTTCGATGACAGTGGAATTAGAATTTCTAAGTGTGGAAACTTCGTATAAAAATTGGAGGATTAAGCCGTATTACTTTCTCTCCTCTTTACAAAGTTATTCTTCAAGGGGATAAATTCTGAAGCTATTCATACTGAGAGCTTCAAAAACGTTACAGAAATTCTCTCGTTAAAAATACGGTATATGCGTTCAATGCTCATTGAAAAATCGATTCGCTAATAAATATATATTCCCTGTCACAACTAACGTTAAGTCTGTCGCTGACGCGATACGAACAGCGAAACAAACGTTAAAATCTTCTTCTCCGATTAATTATTCCCTGCACCAAACCATCTCCTCGTCGGCCACGTCTTCGATTTCCAAACACAGGCAGCGGCATCTAAAAGCGAATGTAAAAATAAACTGGACGAAACATTTGGCGATAGGACCCGTCGGACACGTTCCTGGCTCCCGTTATCCGGCATTCGCGAATTAGTATTCGTTTGCATACTGCGTCGCGTGAACGCATGAACAGTCGCGATCATGCGCCAACGAGCCAGGACTGGCGATCACGTCTCGAACGAATGGTCATCGAGTTTCCCTCGGAAACGCTCGAAAAGGCCCCCTTTCGCGGCGTAGCGAACCCAAAAGTTGGCACAATAGCCGCGAACAATACGAAACCAGCCCTCGTCCAAGCCGCTTTTTCCAACTTCTCTTCATCGCCGAGAACGAAAATCGCGTGTCCCTGCGTTTACAGCGTTTCTCCAGTGAAATCTCGCGGAGAAATGCCCACTTCTGCAAGCAATCGACGCGAGTGCGTGTTAAACGAGTCGCTAATTGGCCGGAACGATCCGCGATAATTAGCCCCGAGTTGAATGAGTCGATAAATGGTGGAAGAAGAGGAGGAGGCTTTGTCTTCGATGGAAGGAGAATCGTGGCCGAGTTTCGAGAGATCCAGTCGAGTTTTGGAGTGCAATTGCGCGAGTAATTCCGTTGCAGAGTGGGATTTCCAGTTGTTTGAAGAGATAGAAATTACTGGAAATTCGGCTTCTATTATGTTAGGTTCACAGCCGAACGAATGAAAAGGTGTTACCAACTATGCAATAGTTCGGTAGAAGCGTCTTTTATTCTCTAGCGGATCATAGACTTTCGTCTCGTACGAGACGAGACCTTCGACTGTGTGTCGCTTCCGCAGTTCGTACGCTCTAAGATCGACGATAGTTTCTCTTCTCATCTGATTGACTGATTTCTACGCTAGCTTGGACGATTAGATATTTATTTGTTACTTTTGTCCTGGTCTTTGTCGTAGATCGAAGCGCGACTGGGCGGTGGATGCTGTTCGTGTACAATTGGTGACGCAGCGGGACTTCTTCCGGGCCCGAGCCACTTGACGTGGTCTGTCTCTGCTCACCAGACCTTCGACAAGTGGGTCCTTTGGAAACTCGGAATTTATGACTGCCGCGAACGCTATTGAACGCTGATAATAAAACTCGAATGAAAAGATACGTACGTAGACGCGAAACTAATTGAAGCAGCGGATAGAAGACAGCTTCCTCAGAAATAGCTTCGTGTGTTATAAATCGTACCCACACTTGCAAGACAAAAGGCTTTTACTTGTGTTTGCCGTCGGCTGTTACACAGCATACAAAATTTGAATCTTAAGAATTCATAGACGTTAAAAAATCACCGATAGGAAAAGCTTCAACGGATAATTAAAATACTATCGATGCAATATTAAATTAATATCAACCTTTTATTAATTCAATTAATCGACTATTCAACGATAAACTAATACGATTAACCAGAAGAACCGGTCTAGCGGAACTACAGATTGAAATTCTGATCGAAAATTTTCATATGTTACTGCCTGGTTTATTTTAATATCCCCCTCATCGTATCTCTTCAAAGCGGACCAGCTGTAGCGTAAAATTTTTAATCTGAAATACTCGCGAATTTGCAGGTAAAACGCACTGAACTCCGCAAACGCGCCATTTAATATAGACACAGCGATTAACGAGCGATTTAATTGGCACTCATCGTTGCAGCTGTTCGCATATTACATTTACCGTTGCAAAGGCAACCATGCGGAACACGACTAAAAAACGTCAATGAATTAAACCAAATTAAAAAGCATTTCCTATATTTGCCATAATGTCGAGGCCATTTTGAGAATTCCAGCGATTTAAATTTACCGATTCGAGTCGGAGCATTCGTTTGTTGACGACGATTGCTGGGATCGAATCACGTTTTCAATTTTCTCTTGGAACTCGCACCAAGCGACGATACTGATCGATGGCGGTCGGTGCAAACGGCGACAAATTCGACCAATTTGTCTTCAACCTCGAAATCACAGAAATTTCGACGTCTGACTGGTCGAAAAATCTGCTTGTTCCTCTTTCGATGCTTTAGAGAGGGACGATTTTTTCCCTCGTTTCATCCCTTCGTTTTCAATCCCCACTTCGTACGGCACAGAGGGACAGAGGAAATTTTCGGGGATGGCAGCAGGTGTTCCTGGCGGAATAGAGGCGATTTCGGTGCAAATTACGGATTTACAAATTAGGATCGAGCTGACGTCGATCGTTGTCTGCGAGATAACGAACCGATCAGCTGGAACGAGCGAGAATATATTATGTCACAGGGTGAAACTGCGAAAAAAACGGTTTTCACGCTCGACGAGGGGCACGTGGAAGATAGCGAAAGTGCTGACTGTCCATTTTCTTCCCATAGATCAAGCCATTTTTATGAAACATTTCGTTTTACCTTGGATACTATTCGCGCTTGATATGGGAGTGAATCTTTTTTTAGCGTAAAGCGGTTTTTTTATTTCTACCGATTTATCCTTTTTCGTAAATGTCGTACTTATAATTCAAGATCAACGTGACATTAATTTATGACGTTAAAAGGTATGCAAATTTTTATAATTTCAAATTTCCAAACTTCTTCACGCGTAGAATCTTCTGTCTCTCCTTCTGCTACGAAACGAAAATACAAGTTAGGAATAAAAATCATATTTCTAAATTGCTCGTAGTTCTTCCAACATTTGGCAGTGTCTTCGTGAATATTAAAATTCCAGGAACAACAAGCAGAGGAATGTAAATTCGAAGGGGTTAAAAGTGGAAATCGTAGATGTGGCGGTGGGAGCGCGAAAGCTCTCCTTTTGTTAGCCATTCAAATTAGGATTTCCATTTAAACGTCCACGTGGCAAGCCATAGAAGTAAGGTCTCCTTAGCCACTGCAGCCCTTCTTCTTCTTCGTCTTCTTCTTCGTAGCAACGTGATTTTTTGGTTCGTTAGATCCTTTGGTCCCGGACTGCGGGCAAACTCGATTTACTTTCGGTGAATTTCATTTCTCGCCTGGTGCAGGCCCTCTTCCGGTTACGGACCCTATCAAATGCTCCTCTACGCTCGTTAACTCTAATCGCGATTATTTGAATATCGATGAATGCAAAATATTTTTAATCGAATTGCGCGGTCGAAAATTATTTGAAAAGCGAAGTTGAATTATTCTGCGATTAAAAACTTTAATCGCAATGGATATCAGAGAGAAACGCGAAATATGTTTAACCGAATCACGAATTACAAATTATTGAGAGACTCACTGACCTGGCTTAAGAAATAAAATAGTCAAACTCGAAGATGGTATCCCGTTGCGGGTAGCCACCCACATGTTATTTGGCGATAAAAAGTTTACTTAAATAATTGTTATAGCACCTTAAAGTTTATTTTTTTAAACATTATTTTTAATCCCGCCAAAATTTTTAATTTCACATTTTCTTCCGTCGTTGTTTAGTTTACCCAGAAGAAAAATATATAATAATTTAATCCTTTTGTGGTTTTTTATTTCAGTCAAGAATTACGAGGTGGATCTTTCCTGATGATCGAATACTGCAGCCACAAGACGCCCATGAAATAGGCTTAGAAATCTATTATAATTCTTTTTCTTTACTTTAAAAAAGAATTTCTTTGTACTCGTTAAATATACATAAAACCATACCTTAAAATTCAACAACTTCGCTTCTTTCTAAAAAAAAAAAATCACAGAAAAACGCTGTTTTAGAATATTCTAATTCAGGACATCCCCTTAAGTTAGACAAATTTACCAACTATCCAGCTGGACAAATTGTAAAGTATAAATTGAATAATAAAAGAAAATTATTGATAAAGAAGAAGGATTAGAGAAATCCAAAACTTTGTTTTTTAGATTTCAAAGGTACTTCTTTGTTACGAACGATTCTCTGTATGGGCCGAGCGCGCAACTAAATTTAATAGCGCTACGATATTACTTTGAAATACGGGTAATTAGTAGGCGTGGCTATCCGAAACATTGCGCGAATATAAATCATCAAACGATCAGGAACATGCTACAGACAAAACCAGTGTAACTTGCAATAACAGTATAATACCAGTGAGAAACGAAACTGCGCGAGACGGACGTTGCAGTAGGGTGTGTCTGCTGATGCATCCGAGAGAATATAAATGCCTGCATTAATAAATACACGCGATTTGAATGAGAATGCTGCATCACGAAACTGTCTCATCATGGACTACGCAATGAATATTAAACCTAACAGCACGAAATTCCTATGCTTTTTACGACATACTTTATTATTCTAATTTGTCATCAAATTTCCAAATTATTAACATTCTAATAGTTTCTAGAAAATATACTACTGAGATGTGATAATTTTGTGTGTTAGACGTAGATTGGCTGCGTAGTAGTGACACGCGTATGTGAATATAAGTATGTGGAAGTATGTGTGTGCGCGGCGTCTCGAGAAACAGATGAATGTAACTGTTTCCTATGGAAGATCTTTTCCTTTTTATATTTGGGTGTATTTTACAATCAATTCTCATTGAGAATTGTAAGCAAATTTTTCTAGCGTGGTACTATGACACGATTAACTAGTTTGTTTGATTCCAAGGTATGGAAGATGGTGAGACAAAGAGAGTGCTGAGACACGTGCAAATGTATCTCGACGAAGATCCTGGAAATCGTTTATTAAATAAATCTGAAACTATTTCGATATGAATTCTAAGTGTAACCTTAGTGTTCCTTTACTTGTATTTCGCCAATTAAGATTCATAATTCTCAATGTATACTAAAAGTTTCTAGACAAAACTAATGCAACGTAATTTCCAGTGCTTGCAACGTACGATGGAACTGTAAGGGAGAAGAAACTCAGCCAAATCCCTACGATCTCGCTAAAGAAGAAAAAAAAAGAAGAAGGGACAGAAAATAAGCAAAAGAAACACGAATTCCATTCCTTTCAGGCATAGACATCCCATCGTACGGGATCTATCAACGAGAAACGTGAATACGCGGTCGAGCGATCAAATAATTCCGATACTCCTGTCCACGTCAACTTTGACATCCGTGAAACGAAGAACGTTGCTGCTTGTGGCTGAATTCGATCTCATTCTAACCACTGTCGTCCGCACTCGTACACCTGTTGCGACAGAGACGAGTATCCGAAATAATGGCTGGTTCTGACGCGATGCGGATAATCGGTTCGAAAGTCGTCTGGCTTGGAAACCAACGGACAGCATTTGGCATCGTAGACCGTGTTTGAACTGGAATTTTCGTGGTTCTTCTATTTTGTGGATGCTCGTCGGTGGACGTTTCGGATTTAATTAAAATTTAATGCGGGCGATTTGAGTTTAAAATTGGAAAATGTAACAGTAGTAATAATATCATCTAAAATAGCAGTTAAACTGAACGTTAATACATCACATCTAAAAATAACGTTAATCATTGACGATAATTTATAGTTTAGTTAAGAATCAGTTTGTAAAAATTAGTGCGGTTTACCGATTCCTCCAATGAGTTTTTATGTAAAAAAAAAATCACCTCTTTGAATGTTTCTCCAGAACTATTCGAATGCAATCCAGAAAATCTAAGGAAGAAGAATATTTTCTCTATAAAACAAGCGTATTTCAATAACGGTTGAAAATAATCATTTCGTGTTCGTTGTCAAAGGCTTTAAAACAGAAGGTAAAGACATAAAAAAAAGCATCTGCTTCGTCGAGCTCATAAAGTTCCTTTTTCTCTTCGATACGTTCCTTCTTTTTGTAAAACGAGTTTACGTCGCTGTGCCCGGCGTCGTGTGAACGCACCTTAAAGGAAAACGGTTCGTTTCCCGTTGGCCAAGTCGGTGTGCATAATTCAAGGCTGGTCCAGTATCGATTGAGTCGCCTGCCGTTCCGTTTCCTTTCGGCTCTCCATGGAACAACCGTAGGAAAACTGGAGGAACGAGAAAGAAAAAGAGGAATAAGAAGAAGAAAGGGGAAGGAACGCATGAAAGATTCACGAGTGTCCTGCTGCAACGAAGTTTACAGAGCGTGGTGGCGGTGGTGGTGGAAGGAGGGCGGAAAATTAGAGAAACACCGGGGAAAACAGCGGGAAGGCTGACTCCTTCGATCTTTTCTCAAGAATCCTTGCGTTGCCTCTTCGATGGATGTCTGTCACGATGCGCCCTTCTCTTCTCTTATTTCTACACATTTTAAATATCACCTTTCGTATCCGATTTCCATATTCCGCAGTATTACCTGCCTTTAATTGATTTTCCGTGCTTAGTATGTCAGATGTTTTATCGTTCGAGATCGGATGCAGTTACGAGAAAAATGATTGAAGTATGTTTGTCAAGATGAAGAAGAATTATACGACGATAGCGAGGCTGATCACGTTTGTTCGATTCGTATTAACGTCGCGATACCTTTGAAATTACATGGTACGATATCATCGTCAAACTAAACCCAACCTCGATGCGGCTCTTATGGCGTATACTTCAACAATTACATATCACGTCGTGGTTCGCATAATCCAAACCTAAGTAATTCAAACAAGAGCACGATCCAAGAATTTAACGACCAAGAAATTTTCACAACTGCTCTAAAGAATCGACTTGATTACGCTTGATCATCATGGATTCGACTGGTCCAGGATAATCGAAGCGAAAGGTCCTTCTGAGTGGTTGCCCTCCTCCATTTCGCCAGTTTCCGTTCTTCCACGTCGTTACGAGCGAAGAAAGGTCGACGAGTATGGAATCGTGAAGCACGCGAGCGATTTCACGCGGCGACGCGTGTCACCGCGCCATAAAAGTGTCGACTAAATTGCGAAGGAACTGAAAAGGCGTAGGACGAGAAAAGAAAATTGCCGTGAGGGTCGAGGTGGCAAAATAAAAGAGCCTAAGGACGAGATCGACCTTTTGAATTAGCCCGACCAGACATTCTGCTAATCGCGTTCAAACCTCCGCACCGACTGACCCGATCGACGCGGTGCAATCATCCCAATTACGTTTTCCCTCCTACTGGGTTTCGTTCTTGGGTTTCGTTTTGCACGAAGGAACCGCTGCCCTCTGCGATATAACAATGGTACAGGTGTTGGAAGTTGTTTCGATCTCGGAGATGAGTCGGAGATTTGGGAGATTGGAGGATGCTTGGTTGAAAATGACGTGCCGCAAATTTCGGTTGAAATAGGGTTTGAAATTTTAATATGGGTTTAAACGAGTTGAATGGTTATTAACTCTGAAATACTACGGTAGAATACCACCTTTCCTACTTGGTTTTGTCTTTTCGTTTTGTCCGAATGATATTCATTCGAACGAAATTTCCATTAGCGTCTGATTAAACGAACTGTTGCTGATACGATTCGAAGAAAGTTTGTTCTCAAACGTAAGAAACAGATCAACGGTAGTAAACTTTTTCTTGGAAGTTGAAGCTCCTACGAACTACCCTTAAAACTCATAAAATCACGATAGCCCTGATAGTATAAAATCATCTAGAATTTAAAGAAAGGAGAGCTCTCGACGAAGATGAAAATTAAATATCTGCAACCCTCGAATCCAACCCACCGAGCATTACCACTAATTCACGTTATCCACTTCACCGTGTACAATCAAATTACGCTATTCATCTAACAAACATCCTGCCCATCCAAACATACAACTTCCTCTAAATAGCAAATCCTAAAATGAAATGCAAATTGTAGTGGACGAGGGAAAGTCGAAGTAAATTTACCTGTTCATCGATCATCCGTCAGAGTCAATGTAGTGTCAACCGTAGTTTAAACGATTCTCGTTGCAGGATGGAGGTAACGAAGCGCAAAGATTAATGGACCGTCGTTGGCCAGATAAACGACAAAAGAGACGGGTGGCCGTGAATATTAGCGCGATCCTAAGCGACGCCGCAAATTATCGTCCTCGTATCGGGCTGCAATTCCGCAACGAGATTCACTTTCGAGAGCGGGCCGCATTAATGGCTGCGGAATGGTCTCTACGGCTGCCATAAATTCCTCTTCCCCTCGTTCCGTGTCTAACCCTGCTCTCCTCGTTGCCAGGGTATCTGCGATTTCAGCCTCAATTCCACGTTTTGCTTCCCCCGAATAAATTTGAATTGCCCGCCAACTTTCACCATGATTCTCCTCCAACAGTATTTAGGTTTCGATCGTTCAGACTCTCAACTACAGAGCTGAAAAGATGCGGGACAGTATGTACAGAGTTACAAAGAAAGTAAATACATATACTATTGCTGTCTATTGCTCACCATCGAGCGCTAACGTATGGTCTTATTCGTGTACGTGACACTTTTGGCCCATGTTTGTGATCCGCGTTGGTTGATTGTACCAGAAATAACCAGTCAGACCCAGCATTCCTCTACCTAACCATCTTTCAAGCTCTCTATTATACCTGCACGTACTGATACTGTTGTAATTGCGTTTCCTTTTCCATTGCCACCTCTTTTCTTTCCTTCTTTCGTTTCCCTTTTCGTTTCTCTTCGCCTTCCATGCTTTGTTCTTATTACGCGTCTTCTTTCTACTCCTCCTCCAGTATTTCCCGTTGCCATTCTCATTTCCTCTATCTCTTCTCTCCCCTTTCACTTTGTGCCCTTTTCGACGCTCTTCCTCGCTTCACGATCTCTCACTTTGCTCTCTTGACGAGCTCCTGTTCCCCCTTTTCATCGAGTAGGTGAAACGCGTGTCTGTAGCGGAAACAGGAAAAACCAGACTCTTCCGTATCATTGGACGTGGTTCACGCATCCAACCACGCCTACGAGAGATCCTTGCCCCTGGGATTCTCCCTGTGGAATTTATGTGGTTACCACGGGGGTCTGCGGTTGACAGTTTTAGAAGCCTGTTAAGGAACACCTTAGACGCCAGGCAGACGTCTGTGACACCATTGATTTACAGTGTTTTGGGATAACCCGTGGTGCTCGTCGATCCGACTCAGTATTAACGTCTATGTTTGATCTATCAGCGCGTGTACCTGACTTAGGCGTTGATTTATACGTAGATGCGGCTTGATACTCCTCGGACAACTTCCATTAAGAAGCTACAAAGCTTACAGGTTCGTGTGTTGACTTTGAATTTTAAAACACATTTCTTCCTTTTTCTTCATATTCCTAGACGAATTTGCTAAGAAGAGTTATTTTTTATTTTATTTTATTTGTATGTATCTTACAGTCAATTCTCATTGAGAATTTGAAGTAAATTTTTCTGGCGTGGTGCTATGACATGATCAATAAGTGTTTAACGTGTGTTTGATTCTAATCGAATCTAGTGCTTCGATCTAAAACTAAGAAGAGTGAAAAGAACATCGTACGAACGGACGACATTACTTACAGTATTATTTCACTTTCACGGTGTACCAAATCTGTATCAATCACGGTGTATCAATTAATTTAATATTAAAAAAAAATTAAGAAGAAGCGAAGTCAAAGGACAGAATCGTTTAGTAGAATTATTTCGCTTCTACAATTTGACGAGAAGAAACGATCTAGTGGAAACTTTGCATAATTACAAACGAACGGAAGTCGCACGGGGCAAGGTACAAAAATATCACGTTAACGTAAAAGTCGAAAGAATTCGCAGCGGATACGTCCACGTAGATTCATGATTCGTCGAATTCATCGCGTCAACGGTCGTTACCATCCCTATTATGCGTTATTCCGATGCTTATTCACTGGCTGCCGCCACGTATTCGCAACATCTGACATCTTTGTGCGTTTCGTGCGTGAAATGATACAACACCTGGCGTTGACACGGCCCGGAAATTAACCAATTGTCAGAAACCCGGTGATACCGGTGCCAGGCATCACGGTGTACGCTTGTCTCGGCCAAGATTATAACCCAACTATAGCGTATGACATACGTCCACTGGTATCATTGGAATTTAATTCAGAGGAATTACTCGACGAATAAACATTGAAACTTGCCAAGTTAATGATCGCACACGCAGTACCATAGTTTTCATGATTAAAGTACCTTATTATTCAAATCCACGTATATCAATTAGTGACTCTTAGAAAACCATAATTTCCTATATTTATTTCAATCGGTAAAAATAAATTGTACAGACATGAGGTACGATATCAGAAATCGAACTTTCTGCATTTTAATTACACGATCTTGTGATTTCGTAGATATTTTTGTACGACGATGACAAGAATTGCCTCTGCTCAATGTATTTTCTTTAGCACGATATCTTAAAATATTTTAATTCGGGATATTTTAAATTGTACAGGACTTGTGTAGAGGATATTTGATCGTGAGATTTATTAGACGTGATTGCTCGTTGTTGAAACCGTCGAGTATATTTCAAATAATTAAATAAATTAATATACACACGATATTCGCTGAGACGCTCGTACAGTGTATAAGTCGCAAAATAAGATTACTGATAAATACTCGATAGATGCTCGATAGATACTCAAAAATACTCGTAGATACTGATTAATAACTGATAGATAACCGATCGACAACTGAACTCTTTTCGGTTGCGTCCGTTTATTTATACTGGTCGGGGGAGAGTCGGAAAATTCAAATTTGTTCGACGGTTGCACGTAGCGGTGACATTCTTTTGCTCGCAGCTTATTTATTCCTACATTACGTGTATCCTGACGATTGATACTCCGAGGCAAAACGACATGATTTCAATCGTCCTCTAATTCATGTGCCGCTACAAAATTTTCGGTTTGAAACTTTCACGATGACTAGATGGTAGTTCTTCGGACTTCAATCGTCGAAACAAAATAGCAATAAAAACGTATTAACAAAAACACGGTTGAAATTCGAAAAACCACCAAGTATAACTTAATTTGAATTTTCTCTAGTTTCGTTAGCACGCTGTCTGTGTGTTCGGCATTATAACTGAAACTCAAAGAATAGAAGTTTGAGAAAGTTGCGGAGATCCAATCATTGGTCGACTAGTGTCCGAATAGAGTTGTACTATGACTAGAGTTGGAAGAAAAATCTCACGACGAGCAGGGTGAAATCTATTATCGGCAGAATTAGCGGCGCCTGGGGGCACGTATTTCGACGACACACCCTTTGTCTATGGCTAACGATACGGGGTGGCCGGATAAGGGTTGCTCACCCTCGCAAACATCAGACTCGCGTTAGTCGTCAGAAATCAGGGGGATATCCGGTGGCAGCCGGAGAAACCAACCCAGGGGAATCCGCATGTCCCTCTGTCTCGCTTCTTCTTTTCCCTCTACATTCTTTTTTCGTATCGAGTTTCCCAATAATTCGATCGGTGCTTTTGCTCCACGCTCTCCACTCCTTTCGATCGCTGGATTTAGTTTCTTTCCGCGGCAGCAAATTCTTCCTCGTGGAAGAATAAATTCTGCAAGCTGTGACGTTTCTCTTTCGATATATCCAAGTGGATTTTGAAATACGTCGAAGGTACGATGGTACATCGTGCTTTGGATGTTGACCCAAGATCCAGGCCAGCCTTTATTATCTGGTTTGTTTATAATTATTGAGATATGTATAATTTTGCGTGCTACATTGGATTAGCCGCATAGTAGTGACACACGTATATGGGTACGAGCGTGTGCGAGAGTATGTGTGTGCGTAGCGTCTTGTAAAACAAAAGAATCCAACTGTCTCGTACGCATGATGATAAAGAAGATGGTGAGACAAGAAGAGTGCTGATACGAGTGCAATGTGTATCTACAAATATCTTGTAAATCACAAATTAAATAAATCTGAAACTATTTTAATATCATTTCTACGTGTAATGCGAGTGTTCCCATACATTTATTTCGGCGACTAAGATCCACAATTCTCAACAATAATTTATAAGAATCAAATCGAACGTTACATCTGTGACTTGGTGCGAAAATTGCCAATGTGAAATTTTGGCAAAAGAATGAGCCAAATTCGCTATTCAGTTTCTAAACAATCGTATATTCTATATAAAAAAGCGACAGTTTAAAATTCTATCCAGAAAGGACTGTAATGGCATCTGTATATACCAATATCGACATTTTGCATGACCAATGAACAATGCCAAGCTCGACGTAAAAAGCACGAATAGTATAAGCTTTGATTCTCTCTTTCTGAGTTAGAAAGGTATTTTGAAACATCAAAAACTACTGTGTCGAAAACTATTCGAACATGAATTTTCTATCTTAATTTACGTATCTCCAAGTGCTAATATCTCTTCGTAAATACTTTATGAACACCGACGCTGATACTTCTTGCAGCAAGCCGTAGATATAAAATATAAACAACGAAAGAAATATACCGAGAAGTACGATCACTGCCATAAATATTCAGCTACCACGCTATGTCTAACTTTATTACTCTATGCCCGAAAAAATTATACGAATATCGCGTTGCTCGTTATGCGAAAATACCAATCATCTATCATACTTGGTAAACAAGTATCGAATTTCTTCGCCAGTACGCCTATGAAAAATCGAATGAAAGAAACTCGAAATTCCAGTGATGGTTGCAGAGTGCGAAGCACGGTAGCCCAAGAATCTCTAAATAAATCATCGATACGTAGTTTCGAGAGCGCGTGTTACCCTCAACATCCACCTGACGCCAGGGTTGCCGAATGATTAACGACAAGCCGGCCAATTATCAAGATCGAACGTGATCGTTATCGATCGCGAGGCGAGATCGAGGGACGGTTAGGGTGGGAGGTGGTTGAAAAGGGGGGAATCGACGTGGCCCGAGGGAACCGGCGTGTATCCAATTTATGCTCTACATCGATTACGATAGCCAGCGCGCCGTGCCGGCCAACACGGATGATTATCTTAATGATTATGTAGACAACGCTCCGGCGACCGTTACGAATTAACGAGATCCAAGGGGAAAAAAGGTATTTTCAGCGATAACAAATTGGAATCGAGCTCTGGAGAAACGAATTCATACCGTGTCCTGGATGATACAGCTTGGATTAAAAAGTTGCTGGCGATTTGTTGCGGTGTGTCGGACGTGATACGTTGAGGATGAAAGGAAAAGTGGAACGCACGAGTCTGAGGAAATTTGAATTTCAGAGGAAGTGCGAAGTGGTGCCTGGTTTGGGTAAAATTGAGAACGGTTTGAACGTGTCCGAGGATTGAAATTTGGATAGCTGATGATCGATTGTGGCGTATTGGGGATGATATAGAAGACTAAAGCGAAAGTGAAACATGACTGATTAAATTTGTGAATCTTTCGGAGTTAGTTCGAAGTAGTAGCTGGTTCGAATGAGATTGGGAAGAAAAAATTGGAATATTATTGTTCGAATTAATTTGCCGATCGAAATGAAATCGGTACGAAATCTATATCAATATGAACTAAATCGAGTCTAACAAGACATCTTTACATTTTGAAACAAATTTCCACTCTCAATTAATAATTCCATCTGCAATTTCGTCTTTTAATCCCAGACATCACGTATCAAATTTCCAGCCGAGCAGAAGCAACGAAAAATAAACGCACAAATCTATCAGACAGATGAGAAATCGAACCATCGATTTCCCATCTCGTTCCACTTACGAAATCTCTCTCCCGTGTATTATTAGCCGTGTATTATTTCTCCGACGTACGTGATCCGCGAATATTTCATCAGCTTTTGCCCATTAAACGGCCCTTGGCTCGTAACAAGAAGATCAGAGCAATATGTTTCTATTATAATCGAGGAAAATAATTAAAAAGAAAGAAAATACATTTTCTATACGCAATTACAATCTACAAGCATTCTAAAGCAAAAGGATTAGTGATAAATTAACCCTCTGGCATACAAATGACATTTATGTGCCATTGTAGACTTTGACATCTCCGAGACGTCGAGAACTGTCTCTGGCCAACACCGAAAATCGTGCATCGATTCTGTTTAATTTAAAATATTCTTTTATCTGCTTTATATAGCTATTTATAATATTTATGTTCTGTATTCTAAATTACCTAATTCAGCAAAATAATCGATTGTAAATTTTCGATTGAATATCGCACAAGATATGCTACATAATTTGTCTCTTTCTAATTATTCGACACGCGGTACACAGTCGCAAAGTGAGTGTCCAACTCTGCTACAGGCAAAACATTGGGTACATTTTCCTGAACATATACCTTCGACTAATAAAAATGAACATCCTGTAAAGAGATGCCATGTGTGCGTAAAAAATAATATAAGAAACGAGACAACTTGGCAGTGTAGAAAATGTCTAGTTCCTCTACATATTCCAAAATGTTTTGAAATGTATCATACTTTACAGAATTATTAATTTATAATGTTACTTAACTACTGTCCATTAACATTATGTATCTGTAGCGGTACGTGAGTAGAGGACAATATAAATCATGTTGTTATTTTGCCTCGGAGTATCAAGATCGATAGGATACACGTAATGTAAGAATAAATAAACTCCGGCAAAATAATGTCGCCGTTAGGTGCAACCGTCGAACAAAGACAAATTTGAATTTTCCGACTTTCCCCCGACCAGTATAAATAAACGGACGCAACCGAAAAGAGTATCCGGCAGTTATCTACAGAGTTATCAACGAATTATCAGCGGTCTAATTAACGATTCATCAGCGATCTTATTTTGCGACTTATACACTGTAACTGTATTTATTTATTACTTATTGTAAATATATACGACGGTTTGAATAACGTGTAATAATTCTCACGAACAAACATCCTCTACACAAGTCCTCTACAAAATATCAACCTGATTAAATATTATACTGCAATGTAAATTTCGAAATAAAATGTTCTGTTTCTAAGTTTGCATATAATTGTTCAGTTGAGCTAAATTAAATCTCCGGACGCATCAAATTCCATTTTATTTGTACGTCAAGGGATTAATAAAATTTAACGCTACACTGCTACGAAGAATTTAAGAAATACTTTACCACGATTTACAAATTGATAATAACGCAATGTACAACAGAACGTTCGTACCAAGTAGGAAACTCTTTGATGGAAACAGCCCTCGAAACAGCCGACTGGTTGGAAACGTTCAAACGTTCAAAGAACGCTATTGTAATAGGCGAAGAGGCCTCGAGGAAAGCCTTACAGCGAAGTGTAAAGCACTCGACTGTCACTTGCAAATCTAGTAACACCGCTAACTTTACGTAAACGTTTCTACCAACTACAAAATCCCTGTCAGATCTTCAAGAATACCGGAACTGTTCCAATGTAAATTCTCCAATCTAACGTAGCCTGGAACGTTGAAAAGCAACGTTCTGTCGTATGATTTTCGACATACCGATCAGATTTTCGGCGCCGCGCTACTGTCACTTACAGCCCCGGGAATAGAAGCGACCAAAATCGCGTTCCACCCCTGAACTGGGGCGGGCTTGTGGAATTGAAATGAAATTCCGTCCCTAGGCCACAGCTCCGCTGCCGCTTGAATTATTATCGGTCGGTAATCTCGCTAAAAAGTTCACCCTCGTTGAAATATCGCCATTCTTTTCGTCCCAGCAGCAACCCCCATCGTTTCCTGTTTTCACTTTTGCTGTCTTTTCTGTGTTTATTGTATCTCAAGAGAGAACATCTTTCTAAGTGTTTCTTTTTCTTTTTTTTCTTTTTTTTTGTTTCTTTCTTTGCTCGAACGATTAACTGAATTGTATAAATTATCGTCGCGTAAAAACAGTTTCTACAATCGTTCAGAAAATTCTACGTAAAGTAGAGTATTCGGTGTAATAATCAGTAAGCGAAAGGAATTTTCGTTTAGCTTCCATTTCTTTAATTGTATCTGTAAAAATACGCATAAATCGGCATAAATATCCATAGTCCAGTCATCAAATTCAACGCGATTGTACCAATTAATTATTTCGCATCCTCTACCACTCTATCTTTTTTTTTTTTTTTTTTTTTTCTTACGAGATTCCACGTGTATTTAACACGTAATACGTAATCGAGCCTTGCACAAATATTTGAGTACGAGCCAACGTAAAACAGCAGCGCAAACACGAGCTAAATATCCCGAGACAACAGCATAATTCTCTTTCTTCTTGTTTGGCTTAACTCGGCATTTACGCGAAATAAAGTAAAAGAAGAAAAAATAACCAACACGGGAAACCTGGTTAAGCTCGCCAGAGCTGCTCGTCGCGAGAAATTCCCGAAAGCGTTCGAATTATTTTTTATCCGTAGCCGGAGAGGAAATTCCCGGACGCTGGTCGATCGACCGTGGTGTGAAAAACGACATAAAAAAAGAGGATCGATTCGATACGGAAGAGCTCGCGGTGCGATAACGAGTCGAGTTATTCTTTCACCGGCGCGTACGCGTATCGTTGCGCTGTTGACGCGAATGAAATTTCCATTTTTTCCCATCGTTTCAGCAACCCCGGAAATGTCCAACGTGTCTGCTCGCCTCGTCCCTTTTATCCTTCCGTTGCTTCTCGTTTCGCGATCAACCATCTCTGTTCTGTATGCGTAACTCGATTTTTGCGACCAGCGGAAGCACCGGTAATATCGTAGATTAACGACGAGTGAAGCTTGAATTTTCGTGCAGTCGCGATTGATCTCACGAGAGCACTGTGTTTGATAATTTCGCTAATTTGTGGAGAAATTCGAGCGATATTTTGTTTGACGATATAGCATACGCTTCTATACGAAGTTGGTTTATTTCGAATTATTGCATTCATATGGAATTTTATGTAACTGCCTGACAGCGATTAAATTATGTAATTCCACTGGAATTATATGATTTCCAGTTAATTGGCTTGAATTCAGATACGTTGATATACATATGTATGTATGTTGACGTGAATTGCAATGAGCTGGAAATTTATGTAACGAAAATTTATGTAAACGAGTTAATTTAAACTGACGTAAATTTGAAGAAAGTGATACGAGTACGAACGAAACGATATTTCAACAAATTCGATTGAATCTATTGGTATATTATTGCTATTTGATGTTCGTCACAATAAGCATAACAGAATTTTGTATTTATTTATTAAATATTAATAAATTATATATTCGTAAAATAAATATTTTCTATTCCCAAATATATCTCAATATTGTTTTTTGATGCAAATATTCTTAAAGTGAATATTTTTATATTTTGTAGATACTTATTTTCTACTATTTTTCTTTCCTCTAAATAATTTAAAATAAATATTAAGTAAATATTCTTCTATTTTCTAAACATTTGTAAAATAAATATTTTCTATTCCCCAAATATTTTTCAACATTCTTTCTTGATGCAAATATTCTTAAAGTGAATATTTTTATATTTTGTAGATACTTATTTTCTAATATTTTTTTTTCCTCTAAATAATTTAAAATAAATATTAAATAAATATTCTTCTATTTTCTAAACATTTGTAAAATAAATATTTTCTATTCCCCAAATATTTCTCAATATTCTTTTTTGATGCAAATATTCTTAAAGTGAATATTTTTATATTTTGTAGATACTTATTTTCTAATATTTTTCTTTCCTCTAAATAATTTAAAATAAATATTAAATAAATATTCTTCTATTTTCTAAACATTTGTAAAATAAATATTTTCTATTCCCCAAATATTTTTCAATATTCTTTTTTGATGCAAATATTCTTAAAGTGAATATTTTTATATTTTGTAGATACTTATTTTCTATTATTTTTCTTTCCTCTAAATAATTTAAAATAAATATTAAATAAATATTCTTCTATTTTCTAATGTTTTTCTATTTTCTAAACATATGCAAGTTTAATTACTTTCTGATCATTTTTAAAGAAAATTTCTTTCTCACCAATCTATGAAATAATAAGCTTCGCGTATCGATTATTCCCGACTCTATAATTACGAACAACACGAGTGAACTTCGCTACTGTAGGATTTATCGCGAAACTCACTGTACTCAGGGAAGCTCGGGAACTTTCCGGTAAACGACCAGATGGGTATCTTGATAGATTATACAAGTTCCTTATGAATGGTCGGCGACTTTTGAAGTTGCGACGAAATTGGGAACAAGAGGCCCTTTCAGATTGCTCGGAGATAATGCCTGGAATCTTTTTGTGATTAACATCCTCTGTGATTAATTAATCTTAAGTTCGAGAAATCGCGAGTGAACCAATTATGTATAACAATATGTTGATATTCGAATAGACTACGGATATTTATTTATTTATGAGGAATTAAAATGTGCGAGAAGATTGAAAATACGCGCAACATGAAAAAACATGTGAAAAATTCAAACTATTCGTTATAATATTCAGTATTTAGCGTGATAAATTCCTATTTAGAGGTTACACTTTTTCAAAAGTATAAATTGAAATTAAATAAATAAGTTAAAATTGAAAAAATTACTTGAAATTCGAAGAAAGGTGAACCAACGATTTAAGAAAAATCGACCTCTGATCTTAATCTTTAAAAAATCAGACAAATCTATATTTACGTTTCGTTTCTTCGCGTTGATAAGAATACGAATTTAGACTCGTCTAAAATTATTAATTACTAAATACCAATATATCTTTAACGAAATTTTATTATATTTTCTACAGCTATTAAAACTTAGACACATCCAATTTTATTTAATACATCACAATTGAACCTCGTACGGAAGCTTCGCTCGCAAACCGACGTATAAATTAATAAACGGTCTGTCCTTGCTGTCCACTTTTCAACGAGCAATCCGTTTCCTCTAATTTAAACAGTTTCACGGGTAGAATTTCCAAGACGGAAACCCGTCGCATCAATCTTCATCTCAAGCTCGTTTCTGCAACTCGTTCGAAATAAAGAAAAACGGAAAGATTGAAGAATGAAAAAGCTGAATCGCCGGAGCTCGTGCGGAAAATCGAACGAGCAACAAGCAGAACAATAAGTACGTGCGAAATTAGAGTTTTCACCGAGCAAATAGCGCAATTCGTGGCATGTGTCCGGGATCAACGTCATAATATTATGCGTAATCGTTTTTGGCTGCCATCTGCCCGTCGTTTGTTCCTTCCAGCAAGTTTTCTAATATTCCGTGGAATAATAAGAGCCCCTCTTTTCTCCTGTAGTGGATATTTAAAATAAATATCACGGTAGTTTTTCTAAAGAAAACTCTTATTAAAATTTGACACCTTGTGAAATTTTCTAGATAGAATTATTAAGGAATTTCTTATTAAAATAACTCGATAAAGACTCGAACAAAATTTTGAAGTTACACGACATTACACATTGCTACGCAATATTTCTATTTTGCTTTTATTATTCTATTTTCCTCGGCAATATTTTAATCGATGGTTTTAAAAATTCACGCTATTTTAATCAATTATTTTAGACATCTGGAGTATTTTATTTACACAGCCCTTGTGTTAAATTATCTTTCAAGATGTCGTTTATACCGGCGTGTAAAGTCCAAAAGGGAAACCGAAGATATAAACAGTTTATATTTCGGACGTATGCGAAATCGATGCTCGGTTGTTAAATATTAAAAGTCATTTTTCTCGGAACCACCTGCTGACCAGATAGGTACGCGCTTACTTGAATTAACACGACAGTACAGCGAGCTGTAACTATAAATTAATGGAAGAAAAATGACAAGGAGAAAAGGAAGGTTAGAAAGAGTATCAGACTCGCGTAGCGGACTTAAATAATTCACAGATAAGGTGATTAAATATGAAAGAAATATTCAAGCAATTTCAGCATCACCTGACCAACATTCTAGCGATAATTCAACAAGGCGATATAAATCGAGGCCGCGCAATAATGTCGAAAGTTAGGCGCGTGTTTAATCCAACAGGGTGGTCGTTATACTCAGTGTCCCATATAGCATCCTGGATATTGTAAGCGAAATCGTCCATAGATCACTGTGGAGCCCTTACGATATGGAAATTATTCTGCGTATAAGCGACCAGTACGGAGGTGTCGCGTCAAGATTTCCATCGTAAATTATGGGAATTCACGATTTAACCGCGGTCACGCGAAGGGGTTGTTGTTACCCCCTTTGAGAATCTACAGTATGTTGATTATAGTATTCCTCGAATATCTTAGACGAAGTTAAAATCGATTAATTTCTCATGAGATTTCGTATTGTATTTAATAACTTGCCACGTATATAATAATATATCGTATTGTATGTAACAATTTTAATAGAATGATACGGTCTTGATAACGTTTGATATTATTGGATATTGGTGTTTGCTGTTGTTTGTATTTGTTGAATATAATTGGCATTATTTTGGCGTATATTTTTTTTATACTTGTTCGAACGAATTAATCAAAACTATCAAAACGTAGATCGCTTTATGAATAGAAATTTGACAATTTGACAATGATAAATTTACGTTATTTACAAAGTAGATTAGTTCCATAACTATTAGGATAATACTGTGCGCTCGATGTGTGTACCTATTTAAATCATCTCGTTATTATTCCATTCTCTTAGAATGTCCCATTCATATTCGGAATAAATTCCCCTCTGATATTCCACAAAATTACGATTAATACTAATTCGAATTTAATTTAATTTCATAGCGATAAAATTATCATTTCTTCCGGAAGAATGTCAGAAGACTAAAGTTCCTTCTTATTTGAGAAACGTTTTACGACCGCGTAACGAGAGTACCCAGAGGCGTATACGCGGTCTATCGAATCGATCGTCTTCAATAGCCCTGCTCTTGACCTCGAACAAGACGAGGGCGAAAGAGAGGAGAAGGAAGAAACAAAGTAAGAAGAAGAAGTAAGTACTCACCGCTCGTAGGAATTCGGGGTCGTGCAGAGCTCGCTCAGCATGCAGTCCAAATCGGTCGCCAGGGAATTAAGCAGCTGAAAGAGAAGCAAAAGGGGTTAGACTCGTCGGTGCACACCTCGTCTCGCAGCGCTACATCAATCGCTTTTTACTCTTTAATGAATACGCAGCCGGTGTTCCGCTGCTGAACACCATCGCTCTGTATATTTTTAATGAAAATTCGAACTCGAGTACAAACTCGTTCGAACGAACTGCAGATGCTTAGCAAGAGTTACAGAAGGGTGAAACGAAAATAAAAGTGGCGTAGAGGGTTGAAGAGGGAGTTTGCAATTGATTGACGTGTGTCGGAACTGGTTGGATTAATTGATCGTGATTTACAGCGAATTGAAAGTAATATTAAACTGGAAGTAACATAGCGAGTATTTTAATAATAATTTGGAAATAAGAGTGGCGAATAAGATTTGCAGAGAAAGAACTGGATTTAGTCGGGACGCGTCGAAATGAGCTAGAGTAATCGATAGTGATTTAAAACAAGTCGGGAATAAAATAGCGTGAATCATACTAATCTGTCTATCATTGAAAAGAATTAACCTGTAAAATAAATCTTTCTGGAAATCCTGTTTCGTCAATTTTCCCAAGTGACACGAATTGCAATACCGAAAGACGATAACTCGTAACTAAATGTTAATAGGTAGGTTCTTTAACATAGCACGCATTGTAGAGCGAATTGAAAGTAAAATAAAACTGGAAGTAACATAGCGTGTATTTTAATAATAATTTGGAAATAAGAGTGGCGAATAAGATTTGCAGAGAAAGAACTGGATTTAGTCGGGACGCGTCGAAATGAGCTAGAGTAATCGATAGTGATTTAAAACAAGTCGGGAATAAAATAGCATGAATCATACTAAACTGTCTATCATTGAAAAGAATTAACTTGTAAAATAAATCTTTCTGGAAATCCTGTTTCGTCAATTTTGCCAAGTGACACGAATTGCAATACCGAAAGACGATAACTCTAACTAAATGTTAATAGGCAGATTCTTTAACATAGCACACATGGAAAGCGATATCCTTACATTGTATCAAGAAATCACTAAAACATGTCTATGGATCACTAAACCCCGAGCGGCACGAATTAAATTTAATTCCGGATTAAAGTAAATTGGTTATAATGAAGTCACAGGAAATTGATAATATACCGATGGTATATGCTGACTATTTGCAATCACGTTAATCCTTAATTGACGCAGTGTTACAGCGAAACCGCATCGTAAAATCGCTCCTAAACGCGTTCCCTCAGCGAGACCTGCCGTTGCTCCACGATAACACAATTCATGCAGGAACCGCGAGAACACCGTAATCGAACACGGACCGTTTCCGTTTCCGGGCGTCGTACTACGTTACGCGATAATTCGCGTCTATTAACATCGATGTTTACGCTAAGATTACGTATGATTTTCTACTTTCGTCGAAATTACAAAAGGAAATGGAATATTTATACGATGTATTCGCGAAAGGGAATTTTTAATATCGAAGCGAAGCACGTTCGTCGGGTAAAGAGCAAAATCTACACTACGCATCATCCTGCTTAAGAAGTCGTAAAAATCAAATAATCCATGAAGGAATCATCGACCGAATTCTATAGAAGTTACACGGAAGGTATTAGCAAATTCTTTGCGAAAAGAACGATAGGTTTGATAAAAGAAGAAAAAAAAAGAACAGAAAAAGAAGAGACGGAAAGACGTTGAGAGCATCGTGGAAGAAATGAAGTTTGCGCGAACACAGGACACAGCCGTTTGTGCGTGTACAACGAATGCCTGGTGTATTTGCATTGCATCATGGAATCGGGGTCCGGAAAATTAGAAGGTTTCCATCCGGAGGCACTTTCGCAAAGTCAATATTGAACGTGGAGAAGACGTCCGATAAAGTTTCGTGGCGCGTCGCGGGGAACACGAGCCACCAAACTTAAGGGGGGTGACGAACATAAAACGCAAAATTCTTCGCCCCGTTGGGGGTAAAATCGTTATATACGGTATCAGTGATCGGTTTCCAATTTCTCCCTCGTTTTTTCCAAAGCAATTACGGAATCTCTGCCATTATTGCTTCTGTATTTATCTTAAAAGGCGGTAGTTGGTGGTTGCAACGCGTTTTGTTATCGTTTGTAAATCTTCACGAGGAAAGTAACAATATCGTTTGACTTTTGCTTTATATACAAGAATATTTGAGAATGCTTAAAAAAGAAAACAGAGAGGGAGAGAGAAGAGAGAAAGAGATAAAAGAAATTATAGAAAAATATTTAAAATACCACCTTTCTATCCCTTCATTAAAAAAATAAAAGCAAAGCGAAAATAATTTAAACATCGAGATCAAAAATATAAAAGATACCATACCCTATAAAAGGGATGAACGTTAATTAAATACGTAAATAGACGAATATAATTATCTCTGAAACTCTATTTCACGGGAAACCAGCCTCTTCTTCGATGCTATCATCTACCAACACGATCACTGTAATTTATGACCAACTGCAATTTTCGTTTATGAAAAAAACGTAGCCTGTTTGAAGGGGTTGTTACTTTAGTCGGTGATCCCCGGTCGAGAGGGGATTTTTCTAATAAACTAACCTCCCTTTTCTCGTTTCGAGGGCACAACAGGTCTTTCTATGGTGAACTCCCACTTTTTCCTCTACCTATCTGTGTGCGTATTTGGTTGGTGAATGTGTAAGCTCATGGAGCCAGAACTCTTATCACGCAATCTCAGAGAGTAATACGAAATTACAAAATGATAAAATTGTTTCATCATCAATTGAGAAATTTTCTTTTCCCATCGAATAAAATCGTATTAAATTAAAAATCACATTTTTTAAATAATAATGATTTTCATTTAATAACAATATAATTTTCCTATTATTTACTATACGATCCAGTGTTTCATCATTTTTTGATAAATTTTTAGTGTTTGATATTTTTCATCCGCTACAGAAAACCACCTATACACACTTCCTTGTTTCTGATAGAAAACAGGGACTGGCGATATTTATTTCCTTTTGCCTTTTTACTTTTCACGATAAATCGCTAAAAAAGCTGTACCTTGAGCTTCGACTATTAAAAAGAAAAAGATAAAAACCACAAAGTGTAAAGCTTCCCTTAAACAACTCTCTAAAAAAGACGCTTTTCCACCCTAATAAATATTTCCTAAAAAAAAGGATAGTCCTCTTCTATCCCCTTTAAGCGAAAGATGATTTTCAACTCCACTTCGACCTCAAAATTAAATCTCCTTTTAATACGATACACTGACTCTTCGATTCACAAATGGAATTATTCATAGGCCTTTCTCATATTTGAAGTCGATCCGCTGACTGATCCGAGAATGAAAGCCAACTTACCTCGCCACATTATTTATGCAATTCGGCTCGAACCACTCTGTCGACGTTAACACGACATTGCACAATAGCGGAGCGCGATTAAAGCCCTGTCGTGTGGTGAATGGAAGTTCCGAGTGGCGAAAGGGGTAGCCAGCTAGCCAAGTGGCAATCACGAGTTACCCTTTTATTTTTCCATCGCGTGCATTATAATTCAGGCACAACGAACCGACCTTCTTTCATTTTCTTTCACTTCGAAGGGCTCTGTTCGATCGAAGAAATTCAGAATTCGAATGATACTTGTTTGAAGTGTGCTTGGAAGTAGAATACTTTTTTATTTTTTCTTTTTTTTATTTTTAGATATCGTTGTCACTATATTTGCCACATAATTGATACATTTTAATTCCTTGTATAATACTTCGTTGGCAGAGAATTCGGTATTGTACTATTAAAATAAGAAGCTGATACGAGTCGTGGATTTTAAGAACATTTGCCTTAGTAGAACGTTGAATTTATATCATTAAATGATGGAGGGTTGTAATCGAACGTTTGATACCAGAGCTGTCACAAGTAGAACAAAGCTGATGTCTCGTAGCCACAAGCTAGGGGTTGTTAGAGCGAAGTAGAACAGGAGTCGATGCGACTTAAGCTGACTAGGAGTAGGCTGAAACAACCTAAAGAGCTTTGAAGCGTATTAGAGCGTACATTCGCATGACTTAGAGAACAACTTGTTAACAGATTAACCGATGTAATTCTCAACATTCTCCAACATCAATATTTATCGTCATAAGCTTACAAGTATTTATAAACTAGTAAATCCAAAGTATCAGGCAAAGTAAATTATCCAATTATTAACCGTTACTTTAAATTGTATAAAGCTAAATAAATTATGTACTAAATAATAATGAACGATTATTTCGAAATCTATAGGAAGAAACTGAGTAGCAAATAAGCATAATTTCAGAATATTTCGTACTTGACGTCAAACTTCATCGAAATAACGAGTTACAGAGTCGAGTACGATGCATCGTTTCAAGTGGAATTTAAATATCATCAAAATCCTGGCTGAACACGCGACCTTAAAGGGTCATCCTGAGAATGTAATTGCAATTCACCCCAAGCCACAACCCCGCGATCTGTCGATACGTGTATCGAGTTCCCCTGTGACACGGGTACATGATCCCCCGTGCCAGAAATCTCAGACTATTTCTGAAATTTTCATACCCGTCCGCCTGAGTGAGACTCGACTGACAGATAACAAGATACGTCGTTGTCTTTTGAAAATTCGTGTCCTCTCCTATACCATCGCTGTCCAATTCCATCATTTTGTTGCACGTCGGTCGAATATCAAGAGTTTGAAGTGTAATTCTGTTTACAGATGGCTCGTGAATATTCTTTGTCCTTTGTTAATCAGTTCTAAGTTAACTTTTTCTTTAACCATGGGCTTTTGGTATTTTTATTGGGTCCAGTGGATTATTTTGGCCCTAAAGATTATTTTTGGTGTTTTTAAAAAAGCTCGCGAATGTTCTTCATTGTTTCCCTCGGCTTACATTTATTTTCTAAATTGTGATATTTGGTGGTTTTGGATTATATCGTAGATTTGAGAAGAGAGCTTGCGAATATTTCTTATCTTCCCTTATGATTTACGATTCATTTATATTTGATCTAAGATTTGATAAGATTATGAGTTTACGTTGAAGTATGATATCTTTTCTAAATTAATTAACGTTGATTTTACTTTAAGAATAATATCCAGTGAAGATTCCAAATCCAAAAATTCTCTTCAAATCCAGGAATTCTTTCCAAATTAATCTAAATATCGCTTCGAATTTACAAATTCTCGGCTGGAAGTAACAAATAGCTAATATTAACGGCGGAAACGTGATTTTCGTGGAATACAGACGCTTTTAGCACGACGGAAGCAAGAGACGCATAACCGTGTGCCTTCGATTCGCGAATATTTGGCTTGCACACGGATCCTCGTGTGTATTCGGGGTGAGTCATGCGAGCAACGAAGCATGGAACCCCATAGGACGCCGGTTAGATATTCCGGCTGTCGAAGCTTTGCTCACAAAGCCGATGGAAATCGATGGATTCGCCAAAGCAACGGAAACCCTTCGTCGATCTTTCTCGCTAGAAATCCGATGGAACCCGTAGAAATGATCAACGTCTCGTTCGATGAACTTTCATTGAACTCTACCATACCGCACGATTATTTCCAAAATAATCCAATTTTTATAATTCGCTCACCACGTGCATATTAATTGATCGTCAGATTCTCTTGCATTCTAAAAAGCTCACTGATATTCTACTCGAATTATACTCCAACTTTACTCAAATCGTGTAGAGAGAATCTATTCGCGTTAAAAATTGTGTAGGAATTTATGGAATATCAGCAGATAGTTGCAAGTGATTTTTACATATTAAATAATATTTACAAGTACTTATACGGAAACAAAAAATAGAAGAGGAGAATAATTCAAAGAAAAAGCACTCGCAATATATAACTTATAATCCTCCTCTCAGCCCGATACACACAGGAAATCGATCGACTAAAATTGATTTTGATATTAAACGATACATATTTATAAGATTTTATACAGAAGCGAGAAACACAAGAAAAGAATAATTCAAGCAGAAACCACTCGTAATAAGTACAATTTATAATCCTCCTCCTAACCCGATACACACGGCAAACCAATCAACCGAAATTACCAATTAAGACTACAAAAGACACCCTTGAATTAAAAAGATCGATACATTTTATCAACTCATTTGTCCCAAACTCCAGATGCATCTTCTATATTCTAGAAAAAAAAAAAGAAAAAAATACGCATTTAAATAACAAGCTGAAGAACCTCGTGCGATGACAAAGGATCGGAAAAACACGCGGATGAATGCATAAATAACACCGACACCCTTCCGGTCCATTGTCATTCAGAACGCTGTCTTGCACACTATCTTAAATGAAGATAGCGCGGCTTACAATGCAAAAAAGGTGGACCTAACGCTTGAATCTCGATCTTGGTCACGGACGTGGGGACCCCGAAAATCGTTGCTGCATTTTTCATGGGGTACACCGAGGGAGGAAAAACCGCGAATAAGAGAACACCAGTATACGTAACTCGGCCACGGTCGTACCAGAGGTCGAGGGGGACAGAAAAGTAGCGGCTTATTCTCGCCTTGAAAATAGATGGAAATAGATTGACACCGTTTCGTTGCTACTTCTTTTTATACTTGCGATAGGGTTTATTAAAAATTGCAAACGTGTCAGGGTCGAAGAAACTTCCCTCAAAGACCATGTTATGGTTCTTTTGGATTTGAATTCACGATTCTGGGGCAAGTAAACTCAAGCCACTTTCTTGCTTATTAATTTCCGTTTTCTGACTCTTTGCTGCTTCGTTTGGGTTAGTTTTAGCTTCAGTTTGCTTGGGTTCAGTTAGTTTCGGTTAGAGTTGACAAGTAAACTTTCTTCGCTTTATGCAAATTTTTCCGTGAGTTTCTATTTTTGAAATTTTGGAACTCAATTCCGATTACCTTTGAATTACATTTAGGTTTGGGTCGACGAGGAAACTCCTTCGACTCTATGCTGTAGCAATTTCTATTTGTTAATTATTCGTCGCTTCGTTCAGATTAAATTGGAAATAAGATTGAATCGACTTGATAAACTTCGTCGCCTTTGTAACTTCGTGTTAAGTTTCATTTCCAAATGTTTCATTAATTGACTTTGTGTCCGAGTTGTCTCAAAGTTACTGTTCCTTAAATTTCTCAATTAAATTGCTTGAATTTTTCACTCTATTCTTAATTTCGACTTTTTAACTTGTTATTAAAATTTCCACGCTGATTAGTTGGAACTTAGTTACGCACGTCGGCTCTATACGACCCGAGAAGATATGACGCGAGTCGGAGCGAGTTAGACCATTCCGGAGCAACTTCTCAGAAACTATAGTTATTCGAAGCGGTTGAAGACGAATTAGAGTGGACAGGAACATTAGCTACCATACACTGAATCGGGCTTTGGTCTAATTTAGAGCTACTTGAAATAGAACTTGCCCAAATAGAGAAACTTTCTATCGACTTGCGCCACTCCGGAACATATGAATACCGATATTCACGATCACAAATATGTACAAATATTTCATAGAAACTTGTAAAAACATTCGCGAGCCGCTGTATGGCGATACATAAACATATAGAAATCGAATCTTCTACCAATTCTTTCCTCCACCAATTCTCGATCTCCATGATTAGATCATAGCGTCCGTGTTCCCAGGCTAAGACGTTCCCTGTCGACGATCTCCTTTCTTCGCTTTCTCCTTCCAACTTGTAGCAACTTACGATCATCGAGAGATTCTCCAGCGAATTCTCGGATGTATGCGTTCGAGACAACGCGACCCACACGGGGTCCCTAATAACCGTAACGCGTGGAAACTCTGCGGGGCTCCCGGCGCGATCGTTAAACTGCGAACACGATGGCTGGCCTCGCGGCGCGAGCAGGCCTGCCAATCCCCCTTCGCGTCGCGGAACTTGCAGAAGAAGAGCAAACGCGACACGACGACGGCTCGAATTAAAATGGTCCGCTGAAACTCATTCCCCGAATTAAACGGATTAGATCCAATCAGCACCGGCCGCTGTCGTCGACGTCGTGCAACACGTTGTACCGTTGTCGCGGCGTTTCATTCGATTCCGGCCTTTGTTTAATTAAATTCATCGAGTACGCCCGGAATAACGCGAAACTTTCAACGAAAGCTTGCAAGTTTCGTACGTAAGCGTGGTCGTGTGTTTACGACGTATGAATAGACTTTGTTTGATTTACGTCTGATCACATTTTCACGAAATCGATAGCAGCAAATTCGAATAGAATCGATTTTCCTGCCTCTGCGGGATTCATACCGTTCGAGCCTCGTATCTTGTAGTCGAATAGGTTAACGAAGTTTGGCGAATGGATATTATTGCTCGGAATACTTGAACATTTTGATTCGTGCGAATGGGTTTCGCGATTTATGCGAGAAGGTTCGTTCGTTGGACGATAGAACAAGTTTGTCGATGTACAAGAACGACTGGAAAGTACGGCGGTGTCTCAGGTGTGACGTGTGACAAGGTGTAGAAAACGAGATATCATTGCGCGAAGAAAAGAGAAGAAAATGGATCAATAGGAAAGTATACAAAAGAGTTCGAACGACGTTGTTAATAAGAAAATTCGCGAATAATTATTGCGCTATGTTGTTGACTAATTTTATAATCTCAGCTTTTAAAAGCTTCAATCTGAATTTTTATACTTTGAAGGTTTGAGTTTAAATTTTTCTGTTCGAAAGTGCGAATTATAATTTTTATATTTGTCAAGCTTAAATTCGAATATTTGCGTATCCAAGTATTCGAATAGTAAGCAAAAAAACTTATCTTTTCTTTAGAATACTCTGTTCTAGATAACGCATTCGAATGATTCACGTTTAATGGATCGAAGCTATCGCTAGCGAACTCTGCGTGTCTACCCGGTAGAAGCAAGCAAAGCAGAACACAGTCATTCAGATCACCGCTCGAGATAGCCGACGATGTATGTCTTACGTCCAATGGTCTGTTAGCTTGCATAACGCACCCATACACATAGATCACTTCATATTTTATTCTGTCCATACGCTGCCTGCCGCGACGTGGATACACGGGACAAAGAATTTGGGAAGCCCATATACGATCGCTGTCCCAGGTCCCAGAGGAATTGCCTAACTTCGTACAGGGAACCCGAGAATATACTGCGTAGCAGTATTCTGTTATGTAGTCGATTAATCAACGATCCATCAACTGTAGGATCAATGTCCTGACTTCGGAGGGTTGTCACGCGATGGGGTTGACCCTATTTCCTTCGTTCCTAGTTAGCTTAACGATGAATTATGATTTTTCTGTTCTGATGCGATCATTAGAACTAATTACTGACAGGAAGATTGCGAAATAATGCGAAACATTGAACTATGTTATAGTTGTATGATATACCAATTACATCGTGTAACAAAGTCGTTCATTTTTCAGTTTATCTCGGAGAGTAACGTAAAAGTCTCATTAATATTGCGATAAATAAACAAGTGACGAGTAGTATAAATAAATATTCTTCTTCTTCCATTAGGTTGTCCGAAAAGTTTCTTTCGTTTTATAAGGAAATAATAGACGCACAATGTTTTTGTTTTATATCAGTTTATTGAATTATGCACGAATATAATAATGGAGATAGAACGAAATGGATCATACCTGATTCAATAAAATAATACATAATAATTATGCACGGACATAATAATAGAAATAGAAGGAAATGGATTATACCTAATTCAATAAAATAATAGACAATAATTATGCACGAACATAATAATGGAAATAGAACGAAATGGATCATACCTAATTCAATAAAATAATAGACAATAATTATGCACGAACATAATAATAGAAATAGAACGAAATGGATCATAGCTAATTAAATAAAATAATAGACAATAATTATGCACGAACATAATAATAGAAATAGAACAAAATGGATCATACCTGATTCAATAAAATAATATAAAACAGAAATTGTTGTTCATCTATTATCACCTTATGAAACGAAAGAAACTTTTCGGACAACCTGATATAATCTATTGGGTTGGCAACTAAATGATTGCGGCTTTTGTCAATATCATCTATTGACAAAATCCGCAATCTCTTAGTTGCCAACCCAATAAAGTACGATTAAATACATCAATCGTACCCGTTCAATTTCTACTCAAAATTATCCAGAGAGAAACTGAATCCGCAATCGCATTCGCATGTAACGCGCTGTAGTTGCTTGTTTTCGCCCCGTGTTTATACCAGCTCGTAGCCACTAGTGAAGAGAGTACGACAACGATTAGGTAGCACAAACGACAATTAAGCGGGTCCTGGTGTTGCCTGCTCGTTATCGTAATAGACGATGCACGCACATAGTCCAACCCGTGCAAATAAACGTAGAACACGCGCGTCCGGTTGATGACTCTTGTCGCCGCAAAAGTAGAATGTTCGGTGCGCTGCTGAAAGAATTCGTTTAATAAGGACACGACTAACCGGAAGCGGATCGTTTATAGGGTGTCTCGAATGAAAGAGATCGAAGGTCAACCAAGAGGATTTCAGAGGGTAGAAACAGGGATCGAGATGATTCTTCGGTTTGGAATTTTTTTCTTAATCTTCGTGTGTCGTGTCGTACGTTGTGCCGAAAAAAGATGAAATATGGGGTAGCGAGAAATGGTAAGAGGTAATATCACGATAGAATGGAATTCATAGGGTGTCCGTAATCTTTCTCGTTCTTTGAAACTACATGAAACGCTGAATTATTGAATACCGAAATGAATGGAATTTGAATGAAATTTGAAATTGAAATTTTATACACAAAGATATCATAACCAACGCGATCCCTCTTTTTCCTCTTCTTTCGCCAAAAAGTATTGACCCACCTATTTCCACGTGGTCCAAACCAAAGAAAAAGAACGCTATACTGTTCAAACGATAGAAATCACGAGACGAACCGACCCTATCTCTCTTGAAATCAAACCCTCAGGCTCCAAGCACGATGAAATCTTGAAACAAAACGCTACTTTTTCTATTACGATCTGATTCGAGCAAGGTAGACAGCCTGTGTTGTACCCAACTCAAAAATATCCTATAATTTCTCACCTGCAATTCGAAACTATCGGTACACACGGTGTGCAACGACAGCTGCACTCGATCGGCGATGTTACCTGTTTCCCGTGGCCACCATTTATTTGCCAGCCTCTGTGTGTCCACGAACACACGACACCAAGGATGATAAGACAACCAGAGAATGAAAAAGAGAAGAAGATGAAGAGTATATTCCCGAGTGTACATATATTATACAGTAAGGTACACGCGTGTCTTCGTACGCCAGTGCAGCGCGAATAACGAAGACGCAGCTGCGAGGAAAGAAACAGACTTCAGAGAAGGTGAATCTATGAGCTGTACGAGATCCAGTGCGCGTGACGAGAATGTCGATTATCGAGGAATCGATCCTGATCGATGCTGGTTACGGACGTTTAACTCTGCGGTGGAGGTTCTAATTTTGTCTACGATTGTGAAAAAAATAGGGGGAGAGCCGATTTAAAAGAAATAAATAAAATTTGAATAAAGTAAAATTCGGATAAAACACGATATTGTGCGAGTTGATCAAATAGAAAGTTGGGGTACGCGATGAAGTCTCAGCATCTTGGTTTTTAGAAGAAAATTTGATTTCTGATGTTTTATTTTTATTCGAGTTGTGTGGATAAAGTTTGATATCGTGTGTATTAATTGAAAAGGAAGTTATGACAAGTGATCAAACCTTGAGATTTTATCGTCGGTCTAGTTGCTGGCAAAATCGTCGCTTATGTCATTCTTGCGACTAATTTCTAGCAAATACTTCGTCACGTTTTCCATGTAATCAAACACGCTGCGTTCATTCGTATCGAATTTTCTGCAAGCCATCGTGCGTACCCCTTTTTTTTCATAGAATCAGATTAAACAGCAGTTCTTCGTTTTTCACGCGATTCTATTTTATTCCATTCTACGTTCAATTATTTTTCAAGCATGCAGTGATATTGCAATTGCTCTAACTCACGCTAGTTTCATTTACGCACGACAGATACAGAGAACACACTTTACATCGGTATTTTCTACAATTCAAAATCCAATTTTAATAGGAAACGATCTAGCCTCGCTAATCGTTTAATTATTATCAGCGTCTCCTGTAAAGTGGATATTGCTATAAAAATAGTAAACGCGAGGCGATAACGTACGATGATTCATCGATAGCGTATCAAACTTTGTCACTCATTTCAGAATATATCTGAAAATTAAAATAATTATTCCACATTTCCAAACACAGCTATTCCCAATTTTTTGATATTTCCGCAAGTTCAGAAGTTCAATTGATTAAAATTGAAAAATAAAGCCAAGTGGTGATATCTGAATACATTTTGTTTCACTAACGAACTTGTGGAGATATTTCTTGAAAGGAAGAAATTTCTTGCAATTAAAAAAAAGGACATATATATGTATATATATATATATATATATATATATATATATATATATATATATATATATATATATATATATGGATAAAAAGAAAGAAACTAATTTATTTGCTCTAAGCTACGTAATATTAAAAGAAAATTAATAGCAATATTAAAATAATTTTTCTCAAATTATATTTCATAATCAAATTCGATGTAAATATTAATCTTCTTACATCGAACGATAGAATGCGATATATATATATGGATAAAAAGAAATGAAAAACTGTACACGACGTTATCATCAGTCTGGCATTTGAGAAGCTCGTTTATCCTGCACAGGAAATTAAATAGTATTTCATGCAGATTTATAAACCATGCATAAACATGCACATCCTATCGTTACACGATTAACACAAAATTAAAACCATCGTCCGCGATATACTGTCATAAGCACAAGAGAATTAAAATCGAAGAAACCGCAACTTAGCAGATGTGTTAGGTTGTCCGAAAAGTTTCTTTCGTTTCATAAGGTGATAACAGATGAGCAACAATTTCTTTTTTTATATTATTTTATTGAATTACGTATGATCCATTTCGTTCTATCTCTATTATTATGTTCGTGCATAATTATTATGTATTATTTTATTGAATTAGCTATGATCCATTTCCTTCTATTTCTATTATGTTCGTGCGTAATTATTATGTATTATTTTATTAAATTACGTATGATCTATTTCGTTCTATCTCTATTATTATGTTCGTGCACAATTATTGTCTATTATTTTATTGAATTAGCTATGATCCATTTCGTTCTATTTCTATTATGTTCGTGCATAATTATCATGTATTATTTTATTGAATTAGTTATAATCCATTTCGTTCTATCTCTATTATTATATTCGTGTATAATTCAATAAACTAATATATAGAAGAAAAAACATTGCGCGTCTATTATTTCCTTATAAAACGAAAGAAACTTTTCCGACAACCTAATAATTTTCAGCTGCCACCCCCGAAAGAAATCCTGACCAAAAACCAAACCGGTGGACAGATCAATCGTCGCAGATCGACCAAAAACGTTTACTCGTGGATTTTCAACGATGTAACTGGAAACTATCCTCGATCGGACTAGTTGAACGCTGTTCTCGTTATCATCTTCGTTATCGGAATCGGTTGCACGCACACGTTTCGAACGATCGATCCCAAGCCGACGAAATTGCCGTGTTTTCCAGCTCTGCCGGCATGCGTTCACAACCGACGGAATTAATTAATCGCGCCTGGGGCTATTCGTGGCCGGGAAAAGAATTAATCGGCCGACTACCGGCTGAAATACGAGGGGATGGAAAAATTGTTGACGCGATGCTCGATTTGATGGCGATATTTGCTCGGAATGATGCACGCGCGAAACGGTTGTTAGTGTTAAGCCGCCTCTCTCCACCACGATTTTTCACCATCTCCGATTTAATCCCGTATCTCGTTCCGTTCTACCGTGTCGATTATGGTTTCAACCGAGGGCCGGTTCGTTTGTAATAGTTTTGCTTTGTGGCCTTTTTTCGTAGAACAGTGATACGACGAAAGATTAATTGATTTTAAAGGAAGAGATTTTTTATTCTACATGGAGAACGAATTTCGGTCATCGTAGCTGTTGTAAGATGAATTTTAAAGGTTCTGGTATACGAGTTAATACTTTTAATTAAGAAATTTTGCTTACGGATAACCATTACAAATGATCAAAATTGTTTTCATTGGCAGTAGTTGTTCTCGACGAGAGAAATTTAATTTTGGTTATCAGTAACCGGTTATAAATACCCAGGAATTTTATTTGGTTACCAGTAACCATTATCGATGACCCGAATTTTATTTTGGTTACCGATAATCATTATCGGCGGCTAAAGTTTTTCCTGTAGTTTCTGGTGAAGCAGGAAAACATTAACTGTAAAACTTACATGTACTTATATAAACTTTAATAACTTGCTTAACAAAATGTATAAGTTTTATAATTAAGCCTTCTTATGTTACCGAGGAATATCTACTAATTATCGGTAATGTTAATAAGAATCGACAAGAGGCGAATGTAACCAGAAAAAGATTTTTGTCGTTGATATTGTTTAGCGGTAAGCAGGAAGATATCTCGCAATATGTAATGATAAACAATTAAAAATTAATATTTGTGACTTTTTTTCACAGAACAGTGATACGACAGAAGATTAATTGATTTTAAACGAAGAGATTTTTTATTCTACATGCAGAACGAATTTCGGACATCGTAGCTGTTGTAAGATGAATTTTAAAGGGTGTCATTTTCTGAGAAATTTCTTTCACACTTATCGATAACTGGTTTTCGTTCGAATAAAAATTTTAACGAAGAAGAAGTAGAATTAATTAACAGAGAGGAATTATGAACATTCTGTTTCTTTATTTATCTTTCCTTCGGTATAATTCATGTTATTTACACCGAACGATAGCGCTTTCAAAAGCTTCCTGCTTTTAGATTGCCAATACGAATATTTTAATCCTCTACGTTGTGAGATTATCTCAATATCGAGTTGATTCGAGAAATTTTTCAGAGGATATTGATACGGAAGAAAATTTATTACATTTAATAAGAGAAATTATTACATACCGGGTGTCAAGGTGTACAAGAAGTGCGATCGATTTAGTAAAAATCACTGGAATCCGGTCACTCACCGGAGAACGCTGTTTCCTCTCGTCTTCGCGCGAAGATAACAGCAACTTCCGTTTTCTGACAGACGATAACGCCGCGATACCGCTCGATTTCCTTTCTACAACTATAAACACTGTCAAACAGCGACTACCAACGTTTCTACGACTCGCGTAACAACAACGCTAATTTCACACGAATGACGCACACGCGACTCTGAATTGCACTTTACACGATACACTTGACGCGATTCCGAGAATAACGTAAAAAGAGAGGAGAACGAGAACGAACTGTCAGCGCCTTTTTATTACCGATCCGACAAAGAACCGATCGATACTACCGAGCGACCACTTTTCTGAAAATCCTTGGCTCCGTTCGATTCCACGCTCCTGTATTGTTTCCATGGAATAGATAATATAATATTTTTTTAATTTTTATATCCACGCGATAGTATTATTAATCTGTCAAATGTTTGCAATGGAATTATGAGATTGGAAGAAGTTTCAGACACTGTTTATAATATTAGTAATATCGTTTCAACGAATAATTTTACCTCTGTTTTACCTTGTTAAAGAGTCTTCTGTCTTTTATTTTTATTTTGAAACAATTATATTTTTAGTATTTGAAACGTTTAAAATGGAATTATAAAAATGTTGCCGATTGTTTACGATATCTTTAATATTTCTCAGTGAAAATTTTCACTTTTGTTAAATTAAAAACTAACGTTATTAGTCTTTGAAATGTTTTAATTGAAAATAATGAGTTGGAGAGGATTTCCAACGTTGTTTGTGATGTGTATACCTTTTCGCGAACGAAGACGAATTTTGATAATTAGCGGTGTAAAATTAATTTCCGTAATTCAGAGCTTGAACACACGATTTCGTCACACGTACGATCGTAAGCAACCTTCTTACGATCAGAGCAGGTGAGTGAACTGAACTTTAACACGAATGTGCAGCTACGAGTACACGAGACGTGTACTCGTGCCTGGGAATCGATACGAACGTGCCGCCGACCCATCGTTCAATTTCCATAGCAACATCTGAGTCCAAACAAAAATGATTTCGTGCCACTTTTGTCCCACAAACGACGTAACTGACCAACAAAAGAATTTTGTAACAGATCTTTCACATTTCTACGTGATACACGATAGATACATTTTATATAATTATTTTTATGTGATACGAAAACCTTTAGAAAATTGAAATTTACTGACCAAAATACAATATAAAAAAAAAAAGAAAAAAAACCAGTATAGATCTAAGACAACTACATGATTAGTATAGTGGGGATATTTATAAAAATTAATAATCTTACAGACAATCGTAAAACAGTGAGACTGGAATAAATTTTACAGTTAAGTTACATCTCGCAACAAAATAAGTATGTGTCGGGATATTTTTGAAAATATCATATAAAAATGAAGCATCATACGTATCAACGGTTTTTAATAGAATACATTTTACAATTGTAAAAACGTGTTTCTTTAAATACGTGAAAATTTTGCCGATAATATTACGTCGGTAATTAAGGATGGAGAATCGAAGAATACAGAGGGAAGACATAATAATTTTCACAAGCAAAGAAAAAACTTTTTCCCTGTATTATTCGCCTCGTACAACCACCAGAATTATATCTCCTCAACTATGGTATCAGACTACTCCAGAAGAAAAAGGGAAAAAAAGGAGGACCAACTAAATTGCGAGCTAGAACGCAATTTCTCCGGGCCCTTTCAGCGAGAATTCGCGATACTCGAGTCGCTCGAGGGTTGACCACCTCCGCAGTTAAAGGCTTCGCCTTTAAGGCTGCGGTCACACGAGCATTGGTTCTGTCATCCGTGACAAATAATGCATTTTCATAAAATGTATGATTCATTGTTTTTACGTACCGATAATCTTCATCGTTACGATTCCCTTTTTGAAATTAAAGATTGGGTGGGTGATATAAATGAGATAAATAGGTCGATAAAAATACATATCCGATCCTGAAAGCAAATAAAGATATAGTATGTTAATTACGTAGAAATAATTATATCAAGCTACAAGAACACCATTGTGCCGAATTACAAAATTTCCGTGTGACCGAGGCCTAAGGCGACGACACAAAGGAGCGCTCTCAGCCGCGGAAGAACATTTCTTGCCATCCCCAAACACGGAAAAATATAATCCCACGAAACGATTGTACACACGTATACCATTCTTAAGGCCTCGACTTTTAGCACCGTTATGCCCTTCCAAATAATTTAGCATCGTTTTAACTTGATTGAACGAAGGATTTATCGGCTCCTCGCGCGTTCCTCTTCCACCCTCGGCCGCGGTGCGTTCGACTTTCTTCCACGTCGATGGACCGTAGCGACGCGATAGGCGTTCACTCGCCTGAAAATTCACTCGCCTTTAGTACACTCTCTTTTTTTTCCGTATATCTTTCCTTCACTCTCGCGCTTTTTCTCGTAGAATAACGAACAGATTTACTCGAGTTGCGAGTTTCCGGTGAAATTAATTCCAGTTCGTTGAAATATCGAATGGTGGGATTAAAGGGTAGACGAATTCATTATTCAGAATTTTATGGTGATTTTTACGATATAATCTCTTGAGCTTTTTACATTCCGCGTGTATCTTTGGATTTTCGAAGCATGTAACACGCGAAGCGAGAATCGAATAAAGGAAATATACCATTCGATGAATCGTAGATTGTAGCTGTTCTAATATAATTTGTAACTGATCGTTCCATACGATTTGGATATTTGTTATTTAATTTAGGCTGTGTAATTTACGACTGTGTGATTATTCTTGAGCATCTCGCAATGTTATAAAACGTTCAAATACCACGATCCAGTGTATCTGTAGTTTACCAGAGCAACCGATTTTCTCAAGGAACGTTGAACAACTTCGAGCCGGTCGAAGAAGATTCAGCTAATTACAACAGGAGATTCGCCGCGACGAAGTAAAGCCGAGAGGATCGAAAGTGTATCGATGGTCGGCTGACAGGAAACTTTCTAGACACTGGAACCGGTGTCTGCGAAGATGGCCTTCGATCTGCTACAATTGAAGTGCACCGGGTGTCGAAGAATCATTGTTCGCCGACTCCGTTTCAACTTTTTCAATCCAAACACCATAATTCCATCTGACTTACTTTCTTGTAATTGATCGTACTCGAAGAAATAAAATTGACCATCTGCAGCACAGTAAATCCTATGTATCCACTGGTAATAAATCGTTTTATTTTATAGCTTTCCAATTTTTCCAATAATCTATCGATTATTTTGAATTATTTCCGACTGTTTTCGTTTTCAATTTTAACTTTTTCACTCGCTGCCAAATCCGATTAATATTATTCGTACAATTTCACGAAATTTGTATCGTAGCTTCAAATAGCCTTGAAAAATTCCTCCATTAAACGAATAAAACAAGCTGTAGATTATCAATATTACAAATTTCCCTTGCATAAAAGTAACAAATTTGGTAATAAAAATGGACTGATTTTAAAAACTGACTGTTTCTTTGTTTTATAACGACTATTCAATTACTGTGCGAAGAGATTCTCCTTTTATTTCTTATATTTTTATAGCGTTCGTTGCTTATTTTCCTAATGTCCGGCAATAAATCGTTGCAAGACACCATGTACGGCGCTTTTAATGGAAAACTACGTCCTCAAGGACGAAACAGGCTTCCGCCGCAGCTCGAGAATCAACCGGTATGCAAATGAAGCTTAAGGTCCTGTCTGCCGATCTCTGAAACCGTGCAGTGGCAGATCGATCGTGCAGTCGCCGTTAATTGAATTAATCATCGGATTAAGCCTTCCTCTGAGCTTTGGAAATCGTTTTAGCCCCCCTTCGTCGTTCATAGAGCCAACCTCGCCATCGGGAAAATGAAATATAACGTTGGACGCAGAGGAATTTATCGATCGGGTTTTTCAGATAAATCAGATTACGTGTCTATGAACCTGTTCTCAGCTCGATAGAATCTTCAGATTCTAATATGCAAGAGACAGAATCTAATATGCAAAAGAGGTAGAATTTTTTGACAAATAACGTACGGACAAGTAGAGGTGGGTTACGGTTTGACATCAGAAATATTTCAATGTCGAAAATTCCAATATTCCACTGTAAGTTTTGATATTGTATTTTAAATACGGCCGTCAAAAAAAAAGAAAAAAAAGGAAAAAAGGAAAAATGGCTTATTTCTTTAATGCGTACTGGAAGGCGACGCTCCGTGAAAAATAGTGATTCCGTGACTACCTTTGAATATTCCAGCGAGCATTAACTCGCATGGCTTATATGTTTCCGTGGGGACAGGAGAACCATCTGTTCTTATCCGTGCGGCAAGTTAAAGCGTTTTTAAGCTGCCCGGGGACGTAACAATCCCCATAAGGGCGAAAGACGCGGGGATGGACTTCGTGCTCACGCATAATCGTCCAGATAGCTAGACCCATTCAAATTTCACCTAATTGCCTCTACCTTGAAACGCGGTTGTCACGGACATCCTTCCAGCGGCCAAGTCTAATTGCACCTTTCGGGTGATCGATCGAAAAAATTCACGTTATATTTCGATATCTATAAACTGAATTATATTTGTATTAAGAAATCGTACACGGTTTTGCGGAGAAAATATGTAATTTTTGATCGAACTACGACAAGCGAATCTTTTTTTCATCGACAAGTTTCATGGCAGTCGACGTATCGAACATTCGCTTTCTACAAATCAGCTTATAAAACTGTGAAATAACGTTAACAACTAGATCGCGGATATTTATACAAATTCATATTTTTATGAAGATGGAAACCAAGTTTGAATAGAAACTTGTTTCATCTACTAAATATTAACAGAAGCCCTACGATTTTGATATTTTATACAATTTTACATATCGCGCGCTTTGCGTGCATCTTCGCATCTCCAAATTACCCGTAAGCGCATAAAAGTTCGGAATCTACTAATAAATTTCTTCGCATTAAACAGAAAAAGAGGGAAAAAAGAAAAGAGAAGAAGAAAAGATCGTCTACCGCATCTTCTATTTATCCAAAGCTAATCTAAATGATTCCGCTGCTACTAGGAGAATTCGAAACAAAGGAGCCTGTAAATCGACCTGGGGCGAGATTTTTCGCCATCCATCATGTTTCGAGGATCGCGGCGGGGCGACAGTGGCGGAAATGAAAAGGAAACATCGGGAACATTAATTTTACAACGGCGAGATATCGCTCTGGTGCATGACAAAATTTGCATTAAACAGGATTTTGCCGACTTTGCGCTTCTCCTTGTCGACCCCATCGAGGCCACCGCCACCGACGTCGCGATGCTTCACTTTTTGCCCCTTTGCATACCTTTCCAGCCATCCAACCCCCAGCGCGCTTTTCCTCGTCCCGGATATATTTTCCCCGCCGTTTATAAAATTCCGACCACGCAGCGCCGGTTCAATACCGAAAAATGCTCGCCGGAAGCGAACTCGAGCGCGCGAGATAGGGGGCGCTTAGTCCGAAAGAAAAGATGCGTCCCATTAATGGGAAACGCGCGAGAGAATGGTTTGCACGCGATGAAAATGGCGATGTTAGAGAGTTTTTGCAAGGGAGGGAAGAAGTGGAGGTGACGCGGAATAGAGTAATTTGGCCGGAGAGTAAGTAACGGAGGGGGGGGTGGAAATAGCGGCTGGGGGATGGGTAGTAGTCAAGGGAATTTTAGGAAGATTTGAAGTGAATATGTGCAACGAAATTTTATGAAACAGTTCGAAAAATGTGACGTGTTTGTAAATTATAAAGTAGCTATATTGTGATCGTTGATGTAGTCTTTCGGGGTTTGAAATTAGTAAAAGTGTGGAAGTGCACTTTTGTTGAAATGGAAACAGGGTTATTTATATATATTATTGAGATATGTATAATTTTGTGTGCTAAACTAGATTGGCCGCGTAGTAGTGACACACGTATGTGAATAAGAGTGTGTGGAAGTATGTGTGTGCGCGGTGTCTCGAGAAACAGATGAATGTAACTGTTTCGTATGAAAGATTTTTTCTTTTTTATATTTGGATGTATTTTACGATCGATTCTCATTGAGAATTGTATTTTCTGGCGTGGTACTATGACGTGATTAACTAGTATGTTTGATTCTAAAGTGTGGAAGATGGTGAGACAAAGAGAGTGCTGAGACGCGTGCAAATGTATATCGACGAAGATCCTGGAAATCGTTTATTAAATAAATCTAAAACTATTTTAATATGAATTCTAAATGTAACCTTAGTGTTCCTTTATTTTTATTTCGGTAATTAAGATCCACAATTCTCAATATATATATTTATTTATTTATTTATTTTCATCGTGTTAGTTTTATCAGGGAAATAGGCGAAGAATTCAAGTCTGAGAATAAAAAAGATAAATTAGGAATATGAAGATGGTAAAACTACTATGCTATTCCATTCTTTCATTTTTCATCCCCTGTGCTACGGACCCTAAAGGGGATAGCGAACTGGATATACCATAAACAAAAATATAGAAAGATAGAAGAATAAGCATAAATATCACAACAAGAATAATCTAACAACGTACTGTAACTATCAAAGAAAGATATCTACGAAGTGAACAAAAATTCCATAAAAATGTAGTTTAAATGCAAACGTAAATTCCTCCACAATTAAAACAGCGCCTAAGGTAATTTACATTTCAGACTCATAAAAATTCAACGGACAATAGAAAAAATAAACATGAATAGTCGCGATAAGAATAATCTAATACTTTTTAAAAAGGTGTCTAACAAATAAAACGATTTCCAAAAAGTACATTAATAACGATCACGGAAATCATAATCATCGTTTCTTTATCGACTTCTACCATCGTTGTTCTACGGCAAACGCTAAAAAAATTGAAACGACCCAAAAATAATCTAAATTCCACGCTCATAAAAATTCCACAGAGAAATCGCGTCAACAGGAAGGGACACGTGGCACACGCTCGGATAATCAAAGGAAAGGCGGCGACGAGGAAGTTCAGGGATGTTTCGCGAAACTTTTCCATCGTCCTAACACACTTGACAAACGATAACGCGCACCCTACGCGTTACTACGCTCCTCATGGTCAAACATCGACGTCGTGGAAGGCGCCACAGTACGTTTCCAGTTTTCGGGATCGTCGTCTCGTTATTGTCTGGACTATACGATACTCGTGACGCGACTAGATCTAGAGCCAGCCTTGGACATCGTAGGCGCGATAAGAATGGGGGTTGCTGATATCGCGAGTTATTTGGACAACGATAGCACTGAGAAAGCAGCGAGAATTTTCTCCCGAAGATTACGAACACGATGGTAGGGAGAATCTATGCTGAGAGTATTTCTATGGGATTGGAGTTGATAGAGCCACGTTTTTTGGGGGGGTGATTCGGGCTACATGCTTTCTACGTTGCAATAATTTGGAGAGATTGAACGAAGCTCGAGATTTGAATATTGATGTTTTATATATGTTTTGCATATATATGCGTGTTTAAACGTAGTTCTTTTAAGCTGGAATATTTGAAATGTCACTTGTTCGTATTGAAATATGTGTAATTGTATGTGCTAGACTAGATCAGCCGCGTAGTATTAACACATGTATGTGAATATGAGTGTGCGTGCGTGCCGCCTCGAAAACAGACGAATGTAAACTGTTCAGTGGGTTAAGAGTCAGTTAAGAGTCTAATATGGAAGATGGTGAGACGAAGAAAGCGCAAGTGTGTATCGATGAATATCTGTGAAATCGTTTACCGAATAAATATGTTAATATTTTAATATAAATTCTAAGTGTAAATTTAGTGTTCCTACGCCATTATTTAAGATCCGTAATTCTTCACAGTTAAATTTTGTCCTATTCAATCAATTATCGATCGTGTTAAAGAAGAAATTAGTTGTGAACTATATCAAAAGGCTATGTAAGAGTATTTTTAAAGAAAAGATATTATGACACGGAATGTTATATCCGTGCAATTTACATTTAGATCGTCATAGAAGAAAAAACCGGTTATTCGTTGAATAAATTTATCTTCGTAATTATTCGCCAATTAATATGTATATTTTTACACCAAAGACTTACGTCCTTAGCATCAATGACCTATTACAATTTCTTTGGACAATCGTCAATTTTTGTATACAAGTAATTCAGAGAATAATCGGTACCGTGATATACCTACTACTAAAATTTATGTCAGGTACTAAAATATACCTGGAAAAGATTTATTCTCACTCACCATCAAGTAACTGGAAGCATTACTGCTGGTGGATTCCCTCTTCCGTGTTGGCGCCAAATCCCTCTGAACCAATGACGTCATCTTCTTGTCATATTAGTCATCAAGATTCAACGCCGCTTAGCCACGAACGCGATGATTAATCGATGCAAACCGTGAAACTTTAATTGCACCTTATTTTCTCCACTGAGCATATAAACATAAACGAATCGGACACAAAATTGTCACGCACCACGAAACTACGTAATCTGTAACAAAAAAGAACACCCACGTTCTCATGAATATTCATTACAGTGCAAATTTATTACTATCATAAATCGTAAGAAAAGAACAAATAAGAGAGAGAGAGAGAGAGAGAGAGAGAGAGAGAGAATGAAGTCAGCCAGATTATTTCGAAAAAGAATTTCACAATGTACGTCTCAATCACCGTAAAATTTCTCCGGAATTATTTGCATCGCCGTAAGGGTCGAAATTTTTTCTGGCGTCAAATTTGTCGGTAATTTGCAGCGATATTTCATCGGCCCCGAGGATTTAAATCGTAAGTTGCGCTAAAGCGACGGTTTATAGCGTCGTCGTTCAACGCTGGACGACGCTTGTTTCGCGAGCTTTGGATTTACGAGGTCGGATTAAACGTAATCGAATCGTTTGTACGAAAGCGATCGAAAGAAATCAGGAGAGAATGACGAAAGTTAAAAAACTTGACATCGATGACCTTTAATAATACAGGATATGTTTACATGAAAATTGGACAACTAGAAGGACTAGACGGCTAGAGAATTAGAAATAGGAAACTGAACGATTAGGTGCCTGCAGAATTAGATAATTGAAAGACTAGAAGATTAGAGAGTTAGAAAACTGTAGAACTGCAAGGACTTGGATTGAAATGAACAACTAGACGAATGAGACTAGAAAATTGAAGCATTGGAGAATTGAAGAGGCAAAACATAAAAGAGGACAACACTGACAAATAATTTTCAGATCGATAACGCGAAAAAATTTATCGAAAAACGTGTAATTTTTCAAACAAAACGTTCAATTTCCGTATAACACTTTCGACTAAAATTCCCGTGAAATTGAATTTTCTACGGTCGCATGCTCCCCCGCACGGGCCAGATTTATTGTAAATTCACGTTTAACGTGGTTTACCTTTATCCATAGCCACTCGATGCTCCTTGACTGAGCTTTTCGGTCTCTAAATTCAATTCACTACACTTCATGGTGGATCGAGTACGAGGGGACAGGCCTAGCTGACAACACCGAACAAATTCTTCCGTGAAAACCTTGCCAACAATGCGGTAAATTATACTGCACATCCGTTAGATATCGGGGGTTACGCGGTCGAGATGCGATTAAGGGAATTCTAAATTCAGAACAACCACTTTATTCGATTTTCCGCCGATAAGAATTTTAACCATCCAGGATATCGCAAATATTTCAATTACGCCAAGTGAAAGATCTCAAGTCGGAAGATTCTTAACGTTTAAATTTTAATATCCTTCATTTTGGAATTTCTCATATATAATTCTGATAAAAATAACAAAAACCGTGAAGAGAACGTATCTTTAAAATTATTAATATCTCAACTTTATGAATACTAACATTGATACTTGTTACACCAAGCCATAGGTACAATAATAATAATAATAATAATAATAGTACTTTGTTAGCTAACAATTGGTTGTACAGTATATCTGTACGATATTTATCTATATCGAATCTATTTCGGTCACTTCCAGTCTCTTTCTCTCTCTTTCTGACTTTAATCTCACTTTTTTACCACTTTTTCTTTTCTACTCTAAATTATTTTCAAACCTCTGTTCTAGATTCTACTATCACCGCTCTTATCACTCTTCTATACTTTGTACAGTATCTTCTTTCTATTCTATTCCTATCTACCCCTATCAATCTATTTCTTCTGTTTATTTCTTTTTTACCTTTCTCCTTTCTACTCTTCGTTCGTCTGATATCTCTTCTTTTCTAGCCAGTTCTTCGCTCTTCCTTTTCCATATAATTTCATTTGATCTTGCCAGGCTTACTTTTCCACTTGCGCTTATTATTTCTACCCAATTTGAATCTTTATTTCTCGTTATTCCGCACTTTCTTATCACTCCTTTCCACTTTCAACTCATCACATAATTTACATTCTTCTTTGCATTCTTCCCAATATCTACATTCCCCAGATTCATCGCTCAATCATCGAAATCTCGCTCTTGCTTTTAATTCATTTCTATTCCTCTAACTTCTTTTGCTTATTTTGATTTTTCCACGTCTGTCTCTCTTCCTTATTGTTTCATATCCTTCCCTCTTCGCTCTCCCCAGATTTTCTCTCCATTTTCTATTCTCTTTGCGCGATCATCTCTGCACGTGATCATTCTCTTAGCGCTAAAAATCTCTTTCTACTTTTCTCTACTTTCAGATTACTATCTCCCGTTTCACTAGTATCCTCTCGCATTTCCATCTGGTTGAATCTTTCTCGGTGCTCTCTAACTTCTCTTTGTATTTTACAGGTCTCGCGCCTGTTTTCATTGCGAATTTTTCTCTCTTCCTTTGATTCCAGCGATACGTGGCTCGCTGAATCTTTTCTATCGTCGTATGCTCGTTTGTAAAAAGAAAAAATTCTTCTAACTGGACTATCAAACAACTTTGCACCTAACTTCCACTCTTCCTTAGATCTTCGGTCTCCTATGCTTCACAATTATGCTATTTTCCAAAATATCGTATTTGCTATTCTTGCTAGATCTTTTATATGTTTCTCATCTGCGTTATCGATTCTTATTTTATACAATTTCCTATATTATTCGTACTCGACGTGTGTCTGTGCCTTCGAATTTCTCATAAACACAGAAAAATCGAAGTTATTTCTCGTGCAAGAGTATGCAGCTAATAGTTAATCTACAGATCCGAGATTCGAATGCAAATACGAGAAACAGCGATCGAAATGAAGCGAATTCATCCGTCAATAACACGCGTTACATTTACCATTAATCTGCCCGATCGATCATGTGTCCCCGGGGATTCGAATGCATCTCCAGAGTGCTGTCCTGTCCGGTAATATCAATCTGCCACATTTTTTTTCCATTCTACTCGTTTTACGCTCTAGGGACTGGAACCCTACACGTCCGCAACGGACACTAATTTACGAGCAGCGTCACATTGAAAATTCATAATGGCCAAAACTTGAAATTCCGCGGCTTTAATCAAGCCATCGACATTCATGGCTCGCCTTGACCCCTTGGGGGCTGCAACGGTTCTGTTACATCGCGCTGTTCCGATATAAACCGATCTTTCAGTCGTAAAACTCGAACGCGATCATCTTTTCCTTACTTTACTCGTACGCGTGATTTTTTCAATTCTTTTGTATCGTTCGATACTTGACAGCTGCCAGGTGTAACACGTATCCCACGTCCTTTGTAACGTTGTTAAAATCTCGATAAAAAAAGGAAGAGAATAGAATAGAGGCAAACCGTTGATTCGTGAAAATATTGAAAAATAGAAAAGAATAGACGTTTTGTTGAAAATGACAACGTGAGTTCGCGCTCGCCATCCATGTGCAGTAGCAGCAGTGACATGGAAGATAGTTCTAGATATAATCGATAGATTTAATCGATAGGTTTAAGATATTCTTTTGCTTTTATCTCTAGTCCATGTAAGAAAGTGTAATAAAGGTTTTTCGACTCAGAACGGTGTGATAGATTTATCCAAAGAATAAAATAATTGTGATCCTACCTCTAAATGCAGAAATAACGACACACTTTGAGGCGATAAGTATTTTTTGAATATTTGAACATCTGTATTTTTCCAGTGTTCAATATTTTTAATACCTTCAGCAGTTTCTCTCGGTCGCTGAAACCTTCGGAATCTGATTAACTTTCAAAAACGAAATTTACTTGCAGCTTCGTGGATTTAATTGACGAAATTGGAATGTTTTAATTATTTCGATAAACGATGTTACGACGCGAAGATCGATGATTCTTTTTACGGAGGGCAGGCGCGTTCCCATGAAACAGCTGAATGTAATCGTTCATTGGTAGTAGCAGTCATTGCCCTGATTGGTCTCGATTAAAATCGACTTGCGAAATCGTCCGAACGATCCACGCTGATGACATCAGACAGTTATAAGAAAGCCTACGACGAACGCGTTCGATGTAACACCAACGTGCTTTGCGCAAGGAAAGAATAAATAATTCACAGGGACTTACAACTAGAAAAAGAAAAAAACGACGATGGTCAAATTATAATAAATTATTCGTTGATTTAGTGAAAATTTTTGGCGATTGTTCGATAGACCTTATATTAAATAAATATTACTTTGTAATTGACATACCGATAAAATGAATTGTACGATTTAAATGATCGAGGGATTAATGTATTTTAATCGTTCAATAACCCTATAACTATAATACCTGTATCACGTACTACGTGCCTCCGAAATTATTCTTTTCTATTTTTTTCCCTTTTTAACACCGTGTACGTAACTGATTTTCACGTGCCAAAATGAAGTTGTCATACTGTTACGTGGATTACGTAATACAGTTAAAATTAGAGGTACAACGAAACTCCATTTATTTAAACGAAATTTTACTGCCCAAATATTCGCAAACATATTACCGAACTTATTACGTTTGATTAATAAAACGCGTACCTGCCTCCGTTACGTAACAAAGCGAACAACCCATTCACGAAACATCAACATATCGTTCATTTGCAAAATAACAACGACATAACGCAAAATTTGTAGTTTTCGTACTTGGACAAAGAACAAAGACCGTAGAGTTCCGTGTATTTTTACTGGAAGAATCTTCTAAGTGGAACATTCGCTACGCGAGGACAGTTGTGCGGGTGCTGCATCGTCAGAAAACCATAACAATTCGGAACATTCAAACTGCATAAAATTGTGATTTTTGAGTTATGTGATTGTTGCAGCAAATTACTGATAATTTCTTTAATACTTACATCATCGATGAACGATTTTGCTGCAAGTCTTTCGATACTCGCTAATGGAGAAGGAAGCAGACGAATGTCTGTGATATGAGAAAGTAACTTCTCGAATTCTTCCAAACATTATTTCTTTATCTACTCGATATTACGCGACTAAAAATCTTGTTAATATTCTTACTTAATCCAAAGCTGAGAACGTAATTAACAGAACAGAGAACGTTTGCAAATACGCGAAGATTCTGATTTTGTTCCAATAGTTCTGTCATCGATCTGGAACTACTTAATTGAAAATGATTGTTTCTCGATGAAATTGGTTGAAACTCGAATTATTATTATCAAAGAAACGATTACAGCCGAAGCGTCTAAAAATCAATTCTACACCCTCGTTTCTTTCCCCGCTGACTCTCGTTAATATTCACCGTGAAACTCATTTACCAAACACGTCAGAGTTCTGCGGCGTTCGCCACCTTCTCCGAAACCAAAAGAAAAGGAAAACGAAGGAGAATCGTCTGGCTCGGACGGGGTTGGGTCTTTATTTTCGTCTGGTCGGGGGATTTAATAAAGTCTGGAGCAGGTGTCATTGGCGAGACGCAAAAACGTCAAAAGTGGTAGCTGGCCGTGGAGGTTTCTCTGAAAACCCCAACGTGTCCCAACCCCCTACGGTTATTCTCGCGTTCGATTTCGTTCGACGAACAAAGCTGCAGACGATAGAACTGTCGATCAATCCTCCGTCGTAGACGTAATCTCGACATTTTTGCCTCGTTAGAAGTTACTGGAAGGCCGCGTCCAGGATTTCAACGAGAATTCGATGAGATTCGCGCGGGGGTGCGGCTATGAAAAACGTTCAGACACGCGTCATTGTGCGCGTAAATGGGCGTTTCGCTGGTTCTTCGGCTCAGGTGGTACGTATGAGGATCTTAGAAAAGGGTATTTCAGAGTTTAAATTGAGGGTAGAAATTTGCAAGGTAACTTCAATTGGTATGGTAATATCGGGAACGGGATTTGGAGTTAAGTGGCGGATTTATGAAAGATTGTAAAAAGAGGGCAATGATGAATTTCAATCTCGTTACAATATTAGGCGTTTTAGCGTGTCAAGAAACGAATCAGACGATTACTTTGGAAGTTGGTGGATGGCGAATTTTAATCGCTACGATACCAAAGGCAGTGTTGTTTTTTAGAATTAAACAAGAAAGATATTTTGCAAGGTGGCGAAGAAAGAACGTCGATCGAGTCCGCGTCAGTAGCGAGAACTCGAGTTAGATGATAGAAACATTTGCTAATCGATGTTTCCCAGTACAATGTCTTCACGCATCGTTCATTTGCAAGGTAGCTTCAATTGGTATGGTAATATCGGGAACGAGATTCGGAGTAAAGCAGCGAATTTACGAAAGATTGTAAAAGGTGGGCAATGATGAATTTCGATCGTGCTACGATATTAGGTAGCGTTTTAAGAAACGGATGAGACGATCACTTTGGAAGTTGGTGGATGGCGAATTTTAATTGCTACGATAGGAAACGCAGTGTTGTTTTTTAGAATTAAACAAGAAAGATATTTTGCAAGGTGGCGAAGAAAGAACGTCGATCGATTCGCAAATATTTCGCAACGTATAAACGAATGCTAATCGATGTTTCCCAGTACAATGTGTTCACGCATAGTTCTCTATTCTCTTATGTTTTTTCGCAAACTAAGAACATTCCAAGATATCGATTGAAGAAATCTAATCGTAATTCAACGATTGTATGCGAAACTTTCTACCACATCAGATACACCGACCAGATACCAATCTCCATTATGCTGTCCGATAATCATATTCCACGATCCTGGCCAGAATATCCCCATCAACTTGAGAAATCACTTGCATGCGAAAAAAAGAAAGCCCGCCCTCGATACATAGCCCGCAAGTTAATGCGCTTACAGACCTCGAAAATACGAGTCCTCCGCTTGCTTCTCGAAGGGCGAATCTTCCGAGCTACGTACATCAAATGGAAACGCTATGTTCCTCCTTCTTCGACGAGGAAGCTCGATGAAACTTCAGCGTATTTTTCTTGTCAAGCTGCGCGATCGTGACACGACTTTGTTCCCAATCGCGAAAAATATCAAGCTATCGCGACGAGTGACCTGGGCCAGGGAAATTTTCGCGTCGCAAACGCTATTAATGGCAACGTCGGCGTCGACATTCGATTCTTAAGGTGAAGAAAGTTCGACTGGGTTATCCAGAGGGATATTAAAATCGCTGGATCCTCGATTCCTCGCAGAACTTTATGGAATCTTGCGCTAAATTAGATTTCGAACACGAGGAATTAACGACGATCTTTTGGAAAATTTGTTCGCTCTGTTTCCTTAACCCTTTGCACTCCTATGTCGAGTGAGACTCGACATTAGTTTTATAACTCAAGAGATCAAGTCCCACTCGACGTTCTTTCAGACCCACCTATTTTTGTGAAAAATTGCATCCTGGAAATTGTTTCAAGATATATCATACGCTTAAAAATTACAAAGTACGACATTAGAGTGAATAAAACTAGTATTTAAGTGAATTTGTTTCTTCCTTTATTTACTTAAATTGTCTTATTTTTTAGTTAACGTAAATCTCAAATAAAACACTTAAAAACGTAACGAAATTGAAATAAAATTGAAAAGAGTGAAAAGAGTTAACCGTTTGAGTGCCAAGCAGCGCTTTTTAGATTTTGTATCGAAAAGTCCCAGTACGTGTGAACGCTACGGACGACTTAGGGTATTTTGTATTTCATTGTTATATTCTGAATAATTTTTATTGCACAAAACTTGAAATATTTATAAATTAATACTCATATATAATAACATAGATGTATTTCATAAAGTAACAAATATGAGGAGCGCTATTGAGCCGCTTGTTTCTTTTCGCAATCGATTAAGACAAGCGCTATCGCGCTGTTGGCGATTTTTCGACCTTATTTTTTCAATGATCCCTGGGATTCAAACGATTAAAATGATACTTTATACGTCGGATATTACATTGCGTATCGGAATATTTGATTTCGATTGGAATTCGAACTTAGTCGCATCCTGTTTCTCAATTTTCTCTCGTCACGCGCTCGTGTAGTTTCTGAAAATTTTCTACGAAACGTCTCTCTTCCCTTTACTTTTCCGGATCTAATAACAAAGTTTGAAACTCTTACGCGTCTAAGTTTCTAAAGTCCTTCTGAAATGTTTACAAAGTTTAAGAGGTTTTTATCCCGGTTTCAGAGAATTCCTACTCGCGTGTGTTAAAAGTGTGTTTCTATGAGAAAAAGGATATGACGGAAACACGATGAACGATCGCGCTATGAAATTAGCCTAAATTGGCTGAACGCCTGAACCCGCATACACCCGTATGTCCGTCGATGGAAACGAAGTTTGACACGCGTCTCTTCTTCTTCTTCTTCTGTATCAGAGAACTTTCATAAGTTCATCGACAATGGTAGACCGCCAAATGCTTTCAAATTTTCTTCGACCAAATTAGAAGTTTCCTTGTCGGAATATTATAGAAGCAGCTACTATTTATCGTTTTATTCATTCTTGAAGAAAAGTATCTCAACGAATTACGATGGAGATGGGTTGAAAAGAAACTTTCTGAAGATTATTTTCCTCGTTGGAATATCGCAATTGTGCTACTTATTTTTTCCCTCCATCTAAATGGAATTTTCAGTTTCAAAAAATTCGAAGGAACGTCTAACGATTCTTGACACAATAATTTTAAAATTATTATCGATGAAAAAAAAAAATTAAAAATTCATAGAAAAAAATATTCTCAACATATTCGTCGACTATTATTGCTAGCGAAAAATATTTAATTCTACGGAAAGTCGGCCTCTTATTTCTTAGAAGGAACTTGTTAGAAGAAAATGCAGACGCAAGTCGATCGTTTCGAAACGCCAATCGACCAACTGAATAACATGAAACGGATCGTACGGTCAGCCTGGATGGATCCCGAACCGCATGATCGCAGTGTTTGGTAAACGGTGAGTGTTGATGTAAATTACTATTAATGAAACGAGACGTAACGGTGCAGCATCTAAATTGAAGCAATACGGTTTCTTTATCGTGTGCTGGACGAAAGGGGGAACAGGCAGAGGAGACAGACGAAGCTAAGTAGGCAGTCAGACAGAGTGTTGGTGTGTGAAACGATAAGTTAGCGAGCAACAAGCCCGAATACACTTTTAAAACACGCGCTCCCTTGCCTTACTCGCGTATACACTGGGTGATCTTAAATAAAGCGATCGAACATTTCTATTTAAACTTTGCTGCAGTTTACGAATTCGTGTTTCGATTACGAATCTTATTGCAATCCCGCTATTCTTCCGATCAATGAGAAAGTTTTGATGTTTGGAGAAAAATATTTGCGTATAATTTAATTATAAAACCAACTACATAACGCTGATATTACACGAAAGCAATGAGGCGAACGCGAGAGTAGTAGAATGGTGAAAGTCTGCTGGAAAATTGCAGACACACTTCGTGAAACGTATTTGAATGATAAATAGACTGTTGATATTTATGCAAATTCATATGTTGACAAATATTCTTAAAGAAATGGAACCATTGCGGAAAGTTGCTTCAACTATTGTTCTCATATCGTGAAAGTGTCATTCTTTTACAGACACGTCTTTCACAACGGCGCATCTTTATACGAACACGAAACCTAATCTTATGATCTTTAGTTTGATAGAACAAAATGGACCATACGTAATTCGATAAAATAATATAAAACAGAAAATGTTGTGCATCCATTATTTCCTTATACAACGAAAGAAACTTTTCGAACGACCTAATATATTTTGAAGATTTTATACGTTTTTGCATATTGTGTGCATTTTCGCATTTTCAGATTTCCTAATAACAAGTCTCGAAAAAAATCCACGGTTTAATGTTTCGATTTAAATTTCAAGATTGTTACATTTTTACGACTTACAGCTGTTAACTTGTCTACTGACTAATTGTTATTCGCCGATAAATTACCGTGCAAGAGAATTCATAAAATAGAAAGACAGACGGAGGAAACGAGTTTTTTGACTATCTCAATCAACCATCCTTGTTCGTTTCAAGCCTACATTCTCAAGAACCTTCTCGAGAACATTTCTCGAGCTCTAAAAACTTGTAACTCGCGTTACACGCAAAACACGCGTCTACCTATCGCCAAATCGATCTGCATTTCGCGCCCGGAGTCTGCGAGCGATTCGTCATTCGCGAGACGCGAGCAATCAGCGTAATTGGCGCCGGAAACTTGAACCGAAAAGAAACAAAAGGCTAACCGTACATCGTAGTCTGGCAATAAATAATCGACGATACGAATCGCGGCTGTCCACAAATTAAAAAATTCTGGAAAACCGAGTGGACACGCGTTTCGCGTCTCCTTCTCGTCGAAGAACGAAGGAAGGAATTCCCTGCACGCATCGGCCGTAGTTCCTGCTCCGTTGAATGAATCGTTCCCTTAGTTATGGCAAGCAAAAAAAGGAAAAAAATACGCAGGCGTGCAGCACCTCGAATTATAGTTACGGTGCCAGCGTACGATGAATCACCATGCGACCGCGAGTTTTTGAAAGTTCCTGTGAACCGTCCACAATTATTCCTTCTCAAACCCACGCTACTGCCATTTTCTCCATTATTATTGTCCGCATATCTAATGCGAGTGTTTCAAATATGTAACGTATAAAACTTTATTATCATATGGATAATAGATAATAAAATAAATATTCGCATGGACAAGGAAGTATGCCTATTTAAAGGAAAACTGTATTTTTCATTAACCATATATTTCTTCTATATTCTCTATTATGTTCTACGTTTATTTTTAATAAACAAAATACAAATATATATTGTAATACGATGTGTATCAGGCTGCCCGAAAAGTGTCTTTCTTCCACAGATACATCTTTTACAACGATGCATCTTTATACAAACATGAAACCTAATCTATCGAACGTTGTGATCTTCATTTTGTAGGACAAAATGGATCATGCGTAATACGATAAAATATTATAAAATTAAAATATCGTGCGTCTATTATTTCCTTACAAAACGAAAGAAACTTTTCGCACGACCTAATACGATATATAAATACACGTAGAGTTTATATGGAAATGTAGAAATAGCAAATATATAGCGTAAAGGAGATTAAAAAGATACAAATGTAAAATCAATTAAATTAGAAAAAAAAACAAATGATTAAATTATTCTCAACGTACCTAGAGCACACGTGCATCAACAGCCACGCTCTCGATCAACGATAAGTTTCCCAAAAAAAATCTCTAATGGCTGGAACACCGAGACACGCGTAGAAGATAAAAAGAAAAGAAAAAAGAAACGGCACAGAAATTAGAAACGACGGGGTGGAACGCGTTTTTCCGTTTGTTCACGTGGCCAGACACCGAAGACGCGCGCCGCCTCGCGCTCCTCAAAGTACGCGCGTCGCCAACTTTGCTCGAGCACGGCCACCGAGACACTGAACCACAGTCCTTGCCCTCGAAAACGCTCAGGTGGCCCGTCTGCAATGTAAACAGGGAGGCCTTGTTGCGATCCACATCGTTCTCCGTTTTCTTTTCATTCCCCTAATTTCTCATCTTTTCAAAAAATCTTCCACCATTTACATTTTCGACGTGGCAGTAAATAACATACGGCTATACTCCTTGACCTCTTTCCTTTGATCGCCAGTTTTTTTCACACAAGTACATTCCGTTGGTGCAACAGTCGATTAGAATGGGGAAGGTGATCGAGTTCCTTTTAGAAGGAAGAGTGAAAGTATGGCGACAGGTGATATCGAGGAATTTCGTGTGTCAGATAATTGACCGAGGTGAATGGAAAGTGGATGTAAATTACATCTCGTTAACGCGAAATTACCCTAAAACGTTCGATTCTTTACTCAGTAAGGGTATCTTCAGATTTGAAAGGAAAGAAAATTTGGAAATTTGATTATTTTCTTTCTGTCGACGTTGTTTAAAATATTTACTAGACACCCCGTGAATTGGAATTTAATGCCGCCATATCGGGCAATTTATCCGACTCTTTGAATATTCTTTCAATGATATTTCATACTAAATATCGATGTGAAAAATGTGACGGACATCGTGCAACGTACGTTATGCTACAATATTTCGTTTCGATATATTAAATCGAGATTTTTATTACAGCAGGATATCGCTTTATACGTTTCGTACAAACGCTAGTAAATGTTACGTTAATAAAATTACATTTTTCAAGCGACTCTATTCTTACTCGTTTTCACGTTACGACATACGATTCTTCGGTATAGTATTAACAGGATTACGCGTGGGTGTAGTATCGCAGAGTTAATAGGAAGTAGAGAATCGATATTTTAGGTGACAGAAAATAATATTCTTTTGAACGACGTGCCAACTGGTAAACGATATAAATTCGAAGGGTTCTCCTCGGTAAACGTCCTCGTCGCCACTAATTTATACAGAGGACATAAAATATGACGTTTGAAAATGATGTACCGGGTATAGTTTGTAGGAAATAATATTCACAAATTCACTTTGCCACTATTATTACCAATTCACTGAATATTCCTTATTACAATTATCTATTATTATAGCAATCGATGCACTAATGAAATATCGTATGCAAACGATTCTCTCTACTTTATTTTATAAATAATATTCATCGCAAACACAATTAGAAAACGGATTATCAATGAATTAATTATTAAATAATGAACTATACTGACTATGAATAATTCATCACTGAAAAATCCAAAGCACCAAGGTCACTAAAATTACCTATACGACAATTACATTCATTTCTTCGTCTCTCGACTGTTCTAATTAAGGATCACGATATATTCAGAGCAATAATCGTTGCAAGGAATAAAAGAAAGAGAAGAGAAAATCACTGAGAAAAGAATGAAAAGAGGCGCGAATTATAGAACGTCGCGGCGTCGATCCGGACGAATTTAACGATGCGCCAAGGAAGAAGACGACCAGAGAAAGACTCCAGCACCACTGGTTGCGGCATTAACATCATCATCGCCATCAACCTCCTCTTCGTCACCACCACCACCAAGCATTTGCCAGCGGTACTGGCAGCGGCGCTGACAACGGTGCCCTTAAAGCCTGTCTACTTTCACGCAGCTCGTGCGTACGACCTACTCGAGCGTAAACAGTAATAATTTGTTGTTTCGTGGTTGTTAAACTCTCTCGAGAGGCGTAAACGAGAATGTGGAGTACGTGAGTATAAGAAACGAGGATATGGCGATGGCAAAATAGGAGTATCACGAATAATTTCGTATGGTTGGAAATGCGTTCACCGTTTTCTATTAATAAGTTAGCAGCCAGTGATACACGGTCTTCGAGTTGTTTAGAATAGTCGTGAGATCGTGGTTACGGGGTAGATGATCGATGGAAATAATTAGAAGGTAAGAAAGTTATCGGCGTAAGATCGAATCGAGTAGAAATTGTTCGATGTAGGTTGCCGTTTCGTAAGATTACGAATACTACGAACTTTCGATCGGCTTGTTAATTGGTTTCTAGGTTTTCTTATTAAAGGGAGGTAAAATTAAATAGTCGTTAAAAAATCTTCCATTTTGAATTCCGTCTTGAGAGAGTAAAAGTCGGAGCAAAATTTCGCACGGCGGGGTAACTTTCGTCGCGTCACCTTACCGCGAGATTCGATGCGGATAGCCCGCGTGGAACATCAAAAATATAGAGGAAAGATGGTTGGAAAGAGAGACAGGCAGAGGGACTCGCGTTTCGCCGGCCGCTGAATCATGCAGCTAAAATATACCGAGTGTACGTTTCGTACTCTCCGACATGGGTACGTAGTCATTGAAAAAAGGAACGAACAGAGTTTCAGCTGTTTATTAATAAACGAGCCTTGCGGTCGAAGCCGTTCGCCGTCGTACAAGAAGAAGATCAGCCATGCAACAGGGAATAAAATCGTGCAGAGAGAAATTCTCGTCACGAACGAGGAACCAACGCTATGAACGTGATTGATCGTTCCACGAGAATGGATGGTTTTATGTTCGAATTAAAAACGCTAACTCTGGATTGGTTGCGATTTTTACTCGTTTTCGTGGTTCGATGATGAAAAGAAGGACATGTATAAAGGAAATTTTATCGCAAAATGTTCTTTCAACGCGTTAGTTTCGCCTCTGACTATCGAAACGGAGCTCGAATTTTTGTACAATTGAGGAAAAAGAAAGAAAAGTAGTGGTTCTTTGAAAGTGAGATTACGTAACGATGACAGGCAAGTAGTTGTCTCTATAAATTTCTATCTTATTGAGAGGAGAATTTGATCGTTCTAAATGCAACTCAGGTTTCTTCCCAGCAATTCTAAAAGACGTTGTTTACAAAACAGCTGAAAGAAAATTAAAGAAAGGAAGCATCTACGTGAAAATATAACGGTGATTGTTTGATTTAGAGAAACAGATGATTTGTGGGAACACTTGAAAGAAAGATCGCGGCAAGTTCCAAATATATCGCTAATTAAGTGCAAAAAAAAAAGAAAGACAGTAATTGTAATCGCAGTTTCCATCAGGCGTCTTTGTTCCTTTGTTCGCACAACTATTTACAATTAAGGAAATTACGACATCGTAACGACATGTACCGCATGATCTATGTGTAATTTCTTGAAAAATGTTTAAAAAATCTTCCGAGTAATATATATAAAAGGTATATCTGTTCCAATTTTATGTATAATATTATTAAAAAAATATCAGAATAATTATTATCGTATTTTAATATATATTACGATATTTTTGAGTATTTCTAATGGAAACAATGGGATTCCAAGCAATGGAATAAAACAGAAAAGCATTATTTTACAAATTATATATCGATCGTCTGGTTTAATTACAGGGATGCTTAAAATGTCTGTTATATAGACGCAAATTACTATCAAAATTGTTCGATCGGTTACATCACTCGGAAAAGATCGTTTTCGTCGAAATTGCTCGTTAATTAATAAAATGAAGCAATACTATTATCATTAACCGTGCATCGTGTACGAGTAACTACATGTTACTTCCAATGCTTATTACACGTTGCCGAAGAGCGTATTATGGTTGCGTAATCCATTGACAAAGTAATATTTTACCTACGACCAATCACAGTATTGCGTAATAGAACGTAATTTATATTGTCCTAAACTCTTAAACATTGTTTGTCGGTTTCTTCGTTCCATCTTCGTTATCGCTAAAGTGACAGAAAAGTCGTTTAAAAAATTGTAAATGAAGTATTAAAATTCATATTCCACGATACCTCGTAATCAAAATGTTCTCTTTCCGATAAAACTTTAAAACATATGAAAAAGTTTAATTATGAGGGAAATACAGTTTGATACAAAAATGTGCAATCGGAAAAATTTTAACGATCAAAGAAACGTAAGAATTGTAAATGAAGTATATCGTTTAAAATTTGCATTCCACGATACCTCGTAATCAAAATGTTCTCTTTCCGATAAAACTTTAAAACATATGAAAAAGTTTAATTATGAGGGAAATACAGTTTGATACAAAAATGTGCAATCGGAAAAATTTTAACGATTAAAGAAACAAAATTTGAGATTGACAACTATCGAAGAAAATTCCATTTAAACGTTTCAATGAACGTTCCATCGATCATGTTTGTCATATCGATCCATCTTCGTGTTATATTCCACGTAATAAAAAGTAACTTTTCTTTGTTACTTTTTAGTCCCGTGTTAGAAGGATTTTTCGATTAAGAAATGATCCATCTAACAGGTTCAACTGTAATTTATCCTGTCAATAAATTCTACCTGTCTGAACCTAACATCCCGGAAGACTACCGTCTACGCTGTGTCATAAATTAGGTCGAACGAATGACTCTATTTGATCAGGAAAGGTAAAAGCCGGCTCGTGAACGCGTAATACGGTTACGCCTGTGCAGTCGGCAGCAATTAAATCAAAAAACGATCCGCCGGCGCTAATTGCCGAGTGTCAGGCTTCATTACGGGTCACCTTTGTTCTCCCCATCCAGTGCAATCCCCTTTATTTGAATGAAGCGTAATCGATTGGTCGTAATATCGCAAGGACTCCGCGGCCTAACGCAATCAAAGTCCCTCCTCTGGCTATAATTTATATAAATCGACACGACTGTTAGCGTAATTAGATATCAGGAAGGAATTTTCGAAACTGTGTAAACGTTTGTTTATAGCAATCGAGTTTATATCAACGACAGATTATGAATATCTATGCGAACTTATAAATTGGATAAATCAGATTTATAGGTAGATTAGGTACAGATTGGATTTAGAAATAATAATCGTATCTTCTAAGCAATAATAGTTTCTAAATTAAATTAAATAAATAAATTCGGAGATACAAATTAGACAGGATTACGAAATGATAAAAAGCGATTGATGTATAATTTTGATTGAAAATCATCGTAAACCATATGTATATTAGGTTGTCCAAAAAGTGTCTTTCTTTCGCAAACGTGTTTTTTAAACAGTGCAGCTTCATACAAACGTGAGACCCTAACGGCACATGAGCTAGAAGACAATTCAAACCACGTTGTCGTTTTGCCTCGGAGTAGCAATAGTTAAGTTAAAATGTTAGGATACACATAACGTAATAATAAATAAATTCCGTTCAAAACAATGTCGCCGGTACGTGCAACCGTCGAACGTAGACGAATTCGAATTTTCCGGCTCTCGCGATTGTAAGAGTCCAGTATCTATCAGTTATCAACGAGTAATCAGCGCTCTAATTAGCGATTTACACTGTCTTTAGCGAATCTGTTAGTACGAGCGATTATTGTCTGTATTAATTTATTTATCATTTTATATATCCTTGACGGTTTTCAACAGCGAGTTATCTCGTTATTCGAACAAACCAACCATCCTCTACAGTCGCACAACCAAATCCACTGCGAAACCAAGTCTGTGAAATGTCGCGATGTTTATCTCAACAGAACAAAATTGATCGTACGTAATTCGATAAAATAATATAAAAGAAAAAACCTTGTGCGTCTATTATTTTCTCATAAAACGAAAGAAACTTTTCGGACAACCCAATATATGCCACGTATTCACGTTCTATCGTGTTTCCAAGATATTTGCCGTGCGTTTGGACTCGTTTCGATGGAAGCAGCGTGTTATGCAATTTGTTAACACACAGATAGGCCGTATAATTTCTAAGCGTGAAACTTGCCGAGTCATGCGGCGTTAGGTTGGGGTTAGACCTGGTTCGAGATTCGAAGTGCAGTTTGTTTAATAGGAAAATATACGATTGTTGGTCAAAAAATCGGTCGAAGAGGGAAGCGTGGCTTCACGGCGAAGATTATTTCGAGAGCAACGATTTCTGTTTGTTTATCGTCAAATGGACGTGGCTCGCTCGAAACTCACAGGAAGCGGATACGATTAGCTCTGTTCGCGTGTGTGTCAGCGCTCGAGAAAATAGACGGCGATACCGCGAGTCCAACCCATTTTCTTTTCTAGCTGCTTTCCTACTTTTCTGTTAGAAATATTTTAACGTAAAAGAAACTCATTATCGGTTATCGACGTTCATGTAGATTTCTCACAATATAGATTTTGTTTATCGATTCGAAGCAAATACGTAGATCGTTCGATTATTTGACGAAGAGGACAAATTTGTAAGAGAGGAAGCAAGCAATTTTGCAGGACTAGATAGGTGCTACGGTAATGAGAAATTGCAAACTATCTTGTTAGAATATTATTGTAAAGTTTGGGCTAAGAATAACGACAATTGCAGTTAGGAGTAGGCATATTTGTAAAAATTCCTAAAATTAAAGATAAGTACGTCGTAGAACTGAAGCTAAGACTAAGAATAAGTGCACTTAGAAACCGATTTATACTACTAAAATATGAGATAAGAAATAAACGCATATGGAGTTAGAGAAACAACAAACGATCTTTCGTTTAGATTAATGATATCGTCACGTTATACAATATCTTGTATGGACTATACCGGAGACATTATACGATGGTTCAGGGGAATTGCTGATCCTCGAAAATGGCCGAAGATCGTTTCGAGAATCCTAAATCTCCGTTAGTAACCAGAGAAAACGCTGATCCTGAAAATTTCTTGATGGTCGTTCCAACAACCCTAAATCTTTGTTAGTGGTCGAGAAAACTGCTGAACTTTACAATCTGTTGGAGAACCCTACCAGAATTTTAAGCGATATCACTTACATTATTCAATCAATTGACACTATTACTTATCAACTGTAAGAAATTCATGTTACAAATACAAAGAACACCCAAATTTATTTCACATCTCGATTGGCTTTCTATATCGCGCACTTTCTTTGACAAATGAAACTCGTAATCTCTGAGGAGCGATTACTTTTATTTTGTACGTATCGTTGTTCGTAATAAATTTTTCCTTGCAAAGATTTCAGTTTCCTGCAACATCCTATCTATAGTCTCGACAAGTTAGCAAAAAATAAAATTTTTCCTACTCAAACTGAAACGGAGAATGCACATTGTTCGGAGTGAAAATAGAGCTTGGAACTGGAACGATCGCACGAACCGGTAACGCGACTTATTCTTTCCATCGGTTTAACATCGCAACAAGAATCGGTAGATTAAACGTTCTGCCCGCGATAAAGGGGAAACGAGTTTGTGAGTCACATCGTGTGCCGGAAGTGTGGCGATATCTCCGGGGCCCGACCTTTTTCGCCCCTTCTTCCTTCTATCGGTGAACATCGCGTCGAGGTCATCGAAAACGTCTTCGCGAACCATAATCTCGATTACAAATCGAAACCATATGAACGGTGGCTACGAAAAGTATCGGTACTACGCTATTGTACTTTAATTAATCAGGTACAAATATATTCGTATCGTTTAATACTCTCGTATGACTACAAAAATTGCCATGCCATTAAAACGAAGTAAAGAACTTAATACGAAGAAACCCTTCGTTGAAAAATAAGGCTATGTGCCAATATCTTTTGTAACCACCGTGTGTATCAGTTCGTATATCAGGCCAGGTATACATTCGCTTTTATCGTTACGGATCACGCTATCGTATAAAATCGATATATATTTTCCAAGGAAAGAAAAATTACCTAACGTTGCAACCTCAACAAAGATGAACAACCCCATACCCCATTTCCTCTGCCAGACTGTCAAAGGTCGTGATTGCGAATAACCAGGCAAAAGACGCGAGAAGCGAGTTTCGAGAGGCCACTCTGATCACGAAGAACGAAGGCCAAATGTATCTTTTTCTTTTTTTTTTTTTTTTTCTCATTATTCCCTTCGAAGGGTCTTCTACGTCGGACGGAGGGAGGTTGGACTAAAAGCACGAGCCACAATTTGCTTGGAATTTTGCGGCAGAAAGTAAGTTGCCCGAATCAGAGCCGACTGAAAGCTAATTCAGGCAAGCTCCGGGACCCCGGTACTGTGAAGTTTAATTGAAAGGTAATTAGCATGACAAAGGGCAGCCTTTAATCGCGACGGGACACGCGATTAATTTATTACGCAGTCGCGAGTCTCTGGACTGGTGATGCCGCGTTTCGAAAACGTATCGACACAGTTCATTTATCGCGTGCTCGTTCCTTTTTCTTCGGTCACGCGTTTATACGCCTCTCAATTTGGCGGCGATGTTGATGCAACAATGTGACGCACTGTCGCCAGGAATACGACCTGGGCATTTTATGCGAATACCTTTCAAATGAAAGCGATATTTTTTTAAGAGCGAGATTCGCGCCTCCCAGACGGAGAGAGCTTCTCGTTTTTTATGCTTATAAATTCTTTGAAATCTTTTTCATTATATTTTCATTATATAAAAAGATTAAATGTTAACCTTTTTCACAATCCTATTACGAGACTTACATTACATACGTAGGTTCTCGAATTTTTTAATATTTCCAATTTTAAATATCGAGATCTTTTATTATTAACACTGTCTATCGATTTATTTATCGGCTTTTTAAACTTTCAAATTACATCTCCCGTTTCATCGTCTACGTTCTACGTAATGCACGATCCTAGCAAAACGGAACATTCTAAATTATTAAATAAACGCAGGCCAAAGCAAACCAACTTACCACACGATATCGAATCTTTTCAGCCAACCGTATACATCGTCGCAAGCTAAACGCGTTATTATAATTCTGGACGAAGCAACGACCTATCGACAAGACGTTCGTTACGCAACTCGCCGTGAAACGCGGTTATTACCGTTAATTAAAGGCGCTTAATTAGGGCGGCGTCGCAGAGGTCACGTTATTCTCATGACTCGTCCGACGTGATTCTCTAACACGCCCTTCCCTTTCCGTAATTCGTAACATCGCTGCCCCGTTTCTTGCTCAACGTTGCGTCCATCTTTTTTTCGCTCTTCGCCCTTCGCTTCCGCGTTCTTATTTCACCGTTGTTTATATTACGGAAGAAGCTAGTTTTGTCGCACGCGATCGTCGTTAACGCCCGCAAACAATCAGACACCGTTTTCTTTTATTGTTCAACTCTCTCTATCGAAACGACTGGACTTGGCGAGATTGCTGTTCCTTAGGAAGCAATTTTGGCCTCGTGGAGCCAAGAGATTCTCACGATGCTCGTTTCAAATTGTTCGTTTTCGCGTTTCGATCGTTCCACTATTACCGTGAACAACACTTTTGCGATGGATATTCTGCGGTCTGATTAACTCGTTCTTGTGAAAATTCTTAATACATACTAATTCTTAATTCTTAATTCTTAATACATACAGACTGCGGATATTCGTCCATTTATGGAAAATTCAAAGATGCAAAAATATGCATACAACGCAGATGAGATCAGACACCGTTTTCTTTTATTGTTCAACCCTCTCTATCGAAACGACTGGACTTGGCGAGATTGCTATTCCTTAGGAAGCAATTTTGGCCTCGTGGAGCCAAGAGATTCTCACGATGCTCGTTTCAAATTGCTCGTTTCAAATTGTTCGTTTTCGCGTTTCGATTGTTCCACTATTACCGTGAACAACACTTTTGCGATGGATATTCTGCGGTCTAATTAACTCGTTCTTGTGAAAATTCTTAATACATACTAATTCTTAATTCTTAATTCTTAATACATACAGACTGCGGATATTCGTCCATTTATGGAAAATTCAAAGATGCAAAAATATGCATGCAACGCAGATGAGATATAAAAATATATAAAGGTATAATACTTGTTTTTATTTAATTTGGATGTATTTTACAATCGATTCTCATTGAGAATTTCAAGTAAATTTTTCTGACGTGGTACTATGACACGATTAATAAATGTTTATAGTATGTTTGATTCTGGTTGAATCTAATATAATACTTAACAAGTAAAAGAAATTCGTGTCTACGAACTATCTGTATAGTTACGTTTCTAAAAATATCAATTTGCATCGGTATCCACAATTTAATTATTAGGTAATCAATTATTATGTAAAATTGTCCACGTATATGGAGATAGGTAACATATCGACATTCTTCACGCTCTAAAATCGAACGTGTCCATGAATAGCGGAGAAAGTGCGCGTTATGATATCGCGGATCGTTGTTCGGAAACGAGCACGCGGTGTCCAGATGTGGGTGAAGGAAGGCCGGTATTGCGCGATCGGATTCCATCGGTTCGATTCGATGTCACCGTCTGACGAAATTTTGTTGTTACACGTGTACAAGTATTTTTAGTTTTACGAGGCAAGATGCGGATATGATATCGTGGAATTAGGTCCATCCCACAGAGAAGCTTCTTTCTTCTCTTTCATATTTTCATCAAATTAGAAACATAAACGTTCCGCGCTGTCGCCTTTCTCTTAACTTCTAATTCATTTTTTTCTTAATTTTCTCTTAATTTGATAATAAATGTATCATTCGTTTGCAAGGAAAAAACGTGAAACCGAAATAATTTATTTTACTCTAAATGTTATAACCGTTGCTCTACTTTCGATGGATCTTCTATTTAATGGATTTAATGATATTAAATCAATTGACAAGGCAAGATATATAATTCTGTTGCACAAGTACAAATATTTTTTTATATCAAACATAAATCTACGAAATTTCTATGAAAGCTTTTGAATTGATCGTTTCAACCACTCTGATGATTCCGGCGCTGAAATCCTTAAAATCCCTGAAATTCTTTTGTTATTCAAATTCAAAACCAAAATTTCGCATCTCATCGACGGTAACATATACATTTCCAATGAATTTCATCGCACTCGATCTACGAACTCTTAAAGAGGAGCCGGAATATCCTGGCAAAAGCCATCGTCTCTTCAAAAGCCAACCTTACTATAGTCGCTTGCATCAAAAGAGAAAAGAAAAACGAAGGGATGAACATCGAAAAGGACATGAAGAGGAATTCCTCTCGAGATTCGTTGAAGTATACGACGATCAGGTGGAAACGAATCGCCGAGGAGATCGTGTCGAGAGGGTGAAAAAAAATGTAATTATCGAACCGGCGAACAGTAGCCCCACGAACTAATGGCCGCGGGGATGGCGGCGCTTTCTGGCCAGATGCTCCTGTTTTAAGGGTGTCTCTCGAGATACAAGGGTTCGACATTAACGCCGAGTCTTCGGTCGGCGAAGGGAGCTGCAGACAAAGCGAACGACCGGCCAAAACTTGCTTCGTACAAGTTGGAGCGTGCAAACCGCACCGAGCGGGTGTGGGGCTCGAGACGGTGCAGTGGCTGGCACGATCGAGCCTGTGACTGTTACCGCAAACTATAATGGAATAATTTGTCGATAGTTTTGCAATGGAAGTTCGCTAAACAGTTTTTAAATTATGATTGTCGAAATACGTCGAATTTTTAAATAAATACGAGCATGTGATCGTAGATATCGGGTTGTCTCAAAAGTTTCTTTCTTTTTATTAACTAGTAGGTGCACAATATGTTTTGTTTTATATTATTTTATTGAATTGCGTATGATCTACTTTGTTCTTTTACTACAAAATGGATCATATAAAAGGTAAAACGCTGTGTATCTATCATTTCTTCGTAAAACGAAAGAAACTATTTGGACAAGCTAATACTTAAAATAATATCTGCTCGTTCTGCGCAGAAATTATTTAGCTTCTACCCTTTTTCGAAAGATAAACGATATTTTCCACGATGATCTTACATTTTTAACTAGGAAATTACAGCGAAAAAGGAAATCGTATCGAATCATTGCGGAAAGAACAAGACGATAAACGATTATTTCGTTCGAGGGAGTTGAAACTCGTCGAGACGATAATTCAGTGGTTGAAAACGCTCTTTAACTCGCGTTACATAAAGTCAGCGAGTTTATCATCAAGTCGAAAAAGACCATGTTTTTCTATCGTAATTTCCTAGCGAATGTCAAATTATCAAATTATCTTATATTGAATAAAAGTCATCGCATATGACTTACGAAACGTTAGAGCAGAAAGGTTTATAAGAGAAAGACTAGGCGGATAAGCCTTCAGTCGCTTGGTCCTGAAAAAAGGCTACGCTTTAATATTCGTTTTCATTTCCTTTTCTGTTTAAAAATTCGAATATGCATGTGAAATTTTTACTTGTCGCAATGTTGTTCGCGTTCGTGGCGTGGAAACCAGCAGAAAGTGTACGTTTTTTTAATTTTAATGAAAGAATACATTTGGCTGAGTATTAGTGAAAATATTAATTTTTCGGCGATCCAAGAATTTTGTTCGTTGGAATAATGGCAATTAAATAGATAAAAGTGATAAATAGCTTTCGAAAAATATTTCTCGAACGAATATTCTCCGAAATATTTTACCATTCGATATTCGACACACTTTCCCGCCATTTAGAAATGAAAAAGTTTAATTTAAATAACAAAGTATTAAAATATTAACAGATTTAGATATTTGAAATTTTGAAAATTAAAATATTTCGGTAACCGGATCATTCAAAGGGTTAGACGTGTGAAAATTTAATAAAATTTAATGGTAACAAATTCATCGTCAAAACGACCAATAATTCTTGGAAACTGTGGTTCACATAAAACCAGAAAATTCTCAACATGTGTCATTATGTGTTAAAAGTTAAAAGGATAGAAAACTGACAACAGAATTTAAATTATTCCATGAACTTTAGGCCACTGCCGAACAAATGGACAAAATGGCAAAGAGTCTGCGCAGGTCTTGTTTGCAAAAAATCGATACATCAGAAGGTAAGTAGAGAAGACAAATAAAACAGAATTCGATCAAATCGAAGAAAATTAGATCGTTGACAAAGTTTCTTCTGTATTTCTGTCGGAATTTATTTAGATAAAGTGGAGGGGATGCGAAGAGGTGAATTTCCAGATGATCCAAATCTTAAGTGCTATACGAATTGCATTATGAAATTAGTTCGAACAGTAAATACAAAATGAAATAATATCTTCAATATTAAGATTGTCCGCTGGAAGATTAATCGACATTTTTGATCCGTTTGTTTGTCTAGTTTAAAAATGGCAATATCGATTTTGCTATGGTGATCAAACAAGTGGAACTTTCGATGGTACCGGAAGAAGCAGCCATAATAAAGGAAGCTATACAGAAATGTAGTCATATGGGTAAGGCAAATTACTAAATACTCGAACATTTGCTCGTTCAAAACAAGCAAATAGATGTTTAATATTTCAAAAAGAACATTAGCAGACATTTAATCATAAATATCAACAACGATTCTTTCATAATTTTTTTCAAATTTAGAAAATTTGTCAACAATAAAAAAGTATGATTGAAGCCGAAATGATCGATAATTAAACAAAAGTTGGTTGCTTATAAAGAAATTTGCAAAACCGCCGACAGCTTCGAATCACCGTATACGTATAAAGATATTGTAGAAAAATTCCAATAATTTATTCCTTTTTGAATCGATATTCGGTCGCTATAGAAACTTTTCAGACGCACTATACTTTTTTTTTTTTATATGAAAGAAGTTAAAGCTTCCACCTAAACTCTGTTCCATTTATACGCAGAATACACCGGTGATGAATGCCAGAAATCATTTACGTTCGTAAAATGCACCTACGACATGAATCCGGAAAAGTTTTTCTTCCCTTAACAAACGAAATTCACTACAAACTGAATCATCTTTCGAAGAGCCGCCGTGCAAATTTATCAAACTGCAAATCCAAGAACGCGAGATCAATAGAAGGAGCGAGCCACCGATAACGTGTACAAATACTTTACTTATTTTGAGCTGTAATTTTCTTAAATTTAGTAACACGTTATATAATATGCTTGTAAATTTTAAGAAATATTTTAAGTCGACATTAATTTTGCAATCAAAATAATGTTAGCGATTTACATTACTGTGTTATTATACTCCCTTATATTGTTAGATTATAGAGAATGAAATGTCCGATTTTTAACGTTTCATACTTCCGCTCAAAACCTAAGAAAAGGATACGTTTATATATCCTTTACATATGTACGTAAATGTTAAAGACGCATAAACGAGAAAATCAATTGTCTGAAAGATAAAGATATTTGTCAAAGGCGATAAAATTCGGTATTTTATACGTTACGATCTAATATCGTATTGTATTAAACATTTGCAATAAAATAGCGTGCAAGTATAACGTAGCAATCATTAATCTCCAGATTTCAAGATAGAGTAAGATTTCAATAAATTATGCGAGACGGTTTCTATCCAAAAAGTTCGTTCTTTTCTCGGGAAATTTTTAACCGTTTTAACCTATTTGCATCCAAGCGCAGATTAATCTGCGCGCTGCGACTGTCTTCTATCACCAAGCGCGGATTATTACGCGATCTGCGACTGTCTTCTATCACCAAGCGCGGATTATTACGCGATCTGCGACTGTCTTCTATCACCAAGCGCGGATTATTACGCGATCTGCGACTGTCTTCTATCACCAAGCGCGGATTATTACGCGATCTGCGACTGCCTTCTATCACCAAGCACGGATTATTACGCGATCTGCGATTGTATTTTATCACCAAGCGCGGATTATTNTCTGCGACTGTCTTTTATCACCAAGCGCGGATTATTACGCGATCTGCGACTGTCTTCTATCACCAAGCGCGGATTATTACGCGATCTGCGACTGCCTTCTATCACCAAGCGCGGATTATTACGCGATCTGCGACTGTCTTCTATCACCAAGCACGGATTATTACGCGATCTGCGATTGTATTTTATCACCAAGCGCGGATTATTGCGCGATCTGCGACTGCCTTCTATCACCAAGCGCGGATTATTACGCGATCTGCGACTGTCTTCTATCACCAAGCGCGGATTATTACGCGATCTGCGACTGTCTTCTATCACCAAACGCGGATTATTACGCGATTATTACCTACGACTGACTGTGCGCGGTGATAGGGACCAGTCGTCAGTTGAACGCCGCTGCTGCCTTTGAATGTCTCTTTAAGTAGGGCCATGATGCAAATGGGTTAATGCCAGGAGTTTTTAAAAAACCGTGTCGGATTGTGCCATGCAGCGCGATAGCGCTTCGTTCATTTATTTGCGAGATATTCCGATCGACGCGATCGCGCTGCTCTTCTTTTTCGTTTATGCAGATGGTTTAAGATTATTTGAAACAAAAAAAGAGTAATTACGAGAGAAAACTCTATGAATCGCGACGAGCTACATTCGAAACCGAGCGCGTTGCGAATTGACGATCGTGACCAAACATCACGACACAGTTCACTACAGCACGCGAACAGCACGATCACGTTGCGTGGCGCTAAAACGGTTAAACAGCGTTATGGTTACACACTGTTACTAATAAGACGCGACTGTCGTGATTATATTCGTCAAATTTGAAACCAATCTGAAATCGATAATATATAACAATCACAGATACTTATGTATGTAAATTTCGTTAAGAAATTAACACTTTACCGACCGCTAGCGATTCAACAGCATACGCACGTCCAACCGACATCTCAGGAGTAGATTTTCCCTGGCGCCGGCTCTGTTTCGGTTTAGACCCTCCAATACCATTCTTTCTGTTCATCGCGAACGGTACGTTTTTCAAATTGCTATAAAACTATGGGAGCTTACAAAGTAACGCAACTGACGCAACTGAGCAAGGTACCTTAGTACTAAATAACAAATTACTGCTCGAATAATGAGAACGATTGTCGGCGACAAAAAACCGATTAATCGGCTATCGGTCGGTGAACGTCGGTAACATAAAACCGAGTAATCGGCTATCGGTCGGTGAGCGTCGGTAACAAAAACCGATTAATCGGCTATCGGTTGATAAAGTGCTAATTGGGCAAGAGTCCTCGCACAAAACCGAAAAAGAACAATTAGAAGCAAAAAACACAAAATCAGAGAAAAAAAGGAGTAACTCGCTAAAAGAGGTACTCTCAGGATCCAGCATCGTCAATGATAATACGACGCATAATGATTTCATATTTGCGACGTAATCCATTACGTGGCGGAAATACTCCTCCCTTTCCGACGCAGTCTAATGTTTCCGAAGATGCTACACGGAAAGTGCAGGTTGCACATTAATTATTAGTCGGCAGGGTAATTACGGGTCAAGCTTCGTGCAACACCCACAAAATGTAAAAATTGTTCCTTCTCCTACTGCGACGATCAACGCGGACTATAAAAGGGAGTGTACGATCATATTGCGAATCCACGTGCGTTATTTTGTCGTGGTCTGAACCATCGAGAAGCTAGCGAAGTTGATTCGAAGCATCAACGAGGAAGAGGAAGAAGAAGAAATTTGGAACAAGTCAAACAGGATGAAGGGGGTCGGCGTTTGCCTGCTGGTCTCCTTGATGCTTGTCTTGCTGGCGATCAAAGATACAGAGAGCGTGAGTTTGATCGATCGATTCTTCCTATTCGAAGCTATAATTCGCCTGAATGCGTATATTATACACACGGACTTTGGACTTTCTTTTACGCGTACAGAAAAAGATGAACCTCGAGGAACTGAAGAAGTCCATCAAGAACTTGAGGAAGCCTTGCAGCAAGAAGAACGACGCCCCTAAAGGTACTTTTCGATGCTACTTTTTTCAATTTGCAAGGATGGCTGTGGTACTTGATCAAATTTTGTTAAACGAGGAAGAGGTAGTCTTCGTGATTTGTGGACACACTTGGTTATACAGACGTTCGGTGACGATCCGATGGGAAATGTAATCGAAATTAATGCATCATTCTTTGATTTGAGATTCAATGTTATTCGACAGTTTTGATAGTTTTTTTCTTATTTTTAACTTTTACTTTAACTTCAACTTTATCGTTGAACGTTAAACGCTATCTATCTATCGTGGAGGAAAATTCGTTCCACGCGAATTTTGTTTCAATTCTGTTCGCCTTGATGATTAATTTCGAAAATAAACAAAATGTACTACGTGGGTACAATTGTAACAGCTTTCAAGAATGAATAACAAACTCTTTGGTGATTTACGTACAGAGCTTCTAGATGGCCAACATAAAGGTGAATTCCCAAAAGACGAGAGGTTGATGTGCTATATGAAATGCGTCCTGACACAAACTAAAGCTGTAAGTGAAATTTCTCAATTTCCTTTTCTTTTTTCTTTCTTTTTTTTTTTTTTTTTATTCAATGGTCAGAAAGTTAGTAGTCATTTCACAACAATGAACGTTATATCTTTTAAATTAACAAGAAGGAAAAATACGTTTAATTTCTTCGTTAGATGAAAGGCGACGAAATCATGTGGGATTTCTTTGTGAAGAATGCTCGTGTTATGATCCTCGACGAATATTTTCCACGCATTACACATTTAGTTGAAACATGTAAAAACGCAGGCAAGTACCTTCGTTGATAATCAACGACAAAGCAATCGATTCAATAACACCGTTTTAAACAAATATTTAAAGCAATAATTTCTCCAGCGTATTATTAATAACGCAGTATTAATAAGAGCCACTGTATATATTCTTTTGCGTTCGTTATTTGTAATTTTCATTTGCAGTGACGGCTACGGATGGGTGCGAAGCTGCATGGCAATTTAGCACATGCACCTATGCAACAGATTCGGAGGTGATTTTTAATTACGATTACGCCGGAAACAATAACTTGGGTGCAGTAATTCATCTTAGATCGATCTCTCGAAATAGAGCTTAGAACGTTACCAATTTTACGTAATAATTGGAATTTTGCACAAAATCCCTTTGACGTTTTTGGATTATGGGCAAGGATACGTTTGTACGAAAGTAAAGCGAAATACGATCTCTTCGAAAGATTCCTATCGCTATTTTTTTTAAATTTCCTTATTTTACATTGAAAAATAATGAGAGATCGTAGAGTATCTCATTGTTAAAACGATATGAATGACAATGTACGGACAAACGTGATTCAAGTTGCAGCAGCATTTTCAAAGCTGTTTTCAGAATCTTTGAAACAATTTCATAAATTACACGCAACTATAAATTCCAAATATTTCAGATTTTCCTAATCACGTCGATCATTAAAAAACTTACTAGTTATCTATACGTAATTTTAAATATTTGTAAAATTTGTTACAGCTTTATATGATACCGTGAACAACTCGTTAATGGCGGACTCGCAAGATCATCGAAGAACCAAGAGAAATTTCCAATCGCAAACACCTCGACATCGTCATCTCCGTTATCGTCGTCGTAGTAGTCGAAAAATAGCAGTGTGTAGACATAACCGAAACAAACCACAATGCAGAAGGGTTTAAAATATCCAAGTCTTATTCTATAACCGATCATCGATCAATGATATCATGGGTCTGGGAGCGTACTGATGATACGTCAGCTATTTGTCTAGAAAAATTAACTTTCGAAGTTGACTGAGTTCTTGAACGATACGATACGATAACTTGAGAAAATGTTATTGTATGTAAAATAATATTTAACTCTTATATTATAAAAGCGTTGTTTCCTCTGTCTTTGATATTACGTTAATTATTGATAAAGATATTCCCCGAAATGAATATTTTCCGAAAAGAAATATAGCTGTGTTCGACAAAATAATAAAAACTAGATGACAATAATTAAACGAACAAATTTACTCGTAGAATGATAAATATATCACGAAATAACTGTATTATTACCCCATATTCCCCACATTTCTTCCAACTCTTCGTTTCTAACTAATCTGTTTAAAAGAAACTCTCTGCTTCCACCTCGCAATCTTCGAAACCCATCACGAGACACCAATACGACTTTATATAACGTTTCTAAACAATTGTCCACGACTTTGGATTATACGAACCCGCTCCTACCAACCGTGTAATTAAGACAATCATATCGCAATTAAAAGATTCTCTTGCGGTTACACTGCGCATACACTGTTGCACACAACAGAAAGATTATTATCAGTTATTCGATATGGAGCTACCTGTGCGCAACGCTTAACTAACGATAGAATGAAATATCGGATCGATTTTGCAACTTTATGACGGTACACTGGCAAGATTTATCTTGTAGCCTGTAGCTATACAGTCTCATTCGAGCAGACAAATTTATAGTTGGTTGCTCGAATCGATGAAATATTTTGATCGTTCTAAGATGGGGCCGATTTCCGCGGTTTAAACTTCCTCCTGTTACGACGTTAATAACGCTCAGATTAATTCAAAGCCGTCCGTCATCCGCCTTTAATCGAAGGAAAAACCCAATCCGGTTCTTCTAATAGTTTGTCGAACTGGTTCGGAGTCTTCCTGCCGATGTTTCAGCTCGAAAGATCTTAATTCTTGCGAATAAGTTCCGTTGCTGTCAAAAGTTGGACTAACTGATGTAAAAGCACGATCGTTGTCTGTGACTTCGATGCACTCGTTCTGAAAAAAATGGATTTTCTTGCACATTAACACCTTACGTTATGAAGAACATAGGCTACTAATTAAAAATTGCGAGTAACTTCCTCAAGTACGTGTATCGAATCTGCTACTAATTTCGTTGTTAATTTGATATCCGTGTTGTAGATATCATATGCACACATCCCACAAATATTTCATGTTAGTAGACTTTTAGGAAAGAGTTTCAAGCCAATAGAAACGTAATCGTTCTCTTAAATTTCTAGATTCTATGGAACACTTAATAACTGCAAACTTTTGAAACACAAAGTGTATGGTCACTTTTATCAATCTCCTAATAGCAACGAATGTTAACAGTTTCGTTTTCAAATAAAATCAACTTACATTGGAAAATACACTGGAAAACGACTATACTCTGATTCGAAACCTTTGGCCGATACTGTACAACGAAAAGACTCTCAGCTTTGAGGATACCACGTAGCAAGGGTTAACACGTACCTGTTACGACGATTCCATTTTAAAAGGCCACCTGTAATCATTCCAGATTTCACACGCGCGTTTGCGATAATTATAGGCAATAATTAGAATAGAATCGAACAGAGTAATTAGCCGACCAATTAATTCCGTCCGTTTGAATCGTAAACGTCGCTGATCGTCCACAAAAAGGTGTCTAAAAAGAGAAACCATTCCCATGACGAATCATCGCATGCCAATGGCATAAGGGTGATCGGCGAAGATATCAGGGAATAAATCACGCCTAAAGATCGTTATTTATCGATCATGGAACGTAGCTCGTTAGAAGAAAACCGAATTTTAATTATACGAACGACGATCATCTTCCCTGGTTCTGACGAGGTCTATTATTTTTTTTATTCTTCATCCGAAGTAATCGAGGGCCGGCAGATTTTAATCAAGAAACGTTACATAAACACCAACATGAATTGAGCAATTATTTCTCTTCCTGTTATTCCATAATGGAATCTTAACACCTCAGAAGATGTTGGACACATATTTCCACCGTTCTGCTATAAATATGATGTTCACGTGTCGACAGGCGTCAGTCAGGTGTTTTGCTTTCTGTGGAATTTTTATCCGAAACTTACAACATGAGAGTTAGCTTGGCTATCTGTTGCCTCTTCTTCGTTGCGGTGAGTGAGATTCCATATTAATTTAGTATCTGTCCTGGTTGCTATGTCATCGTTAGGGGATAGAATTCGTTTTAGCTATGGTTACTTGTAAAACCGAAGTGGAGTGTATTTTTGTCCACAGTGAAAGCATTAACATTTATAGAAACATTTTAACAACACGCAGAAATTTCATCGATACTGCAGTGGAACACGACTATCGTAATTATATTACTAACATTTGCAACGAATCTAAAAATGCATATGAATATACTTATCGCAAGGATAAATTTTACAGAAATCACCAAAGGATTTCAAATAGTCGATTGGTCGTTATGTATTAATAAGCAACAAGAATCACGTATAGTTAATTATTTGTCGCTTTCTTTTTAGCAACATCAGAGTATCCTCTGCTGTACCTAAAGCTTCTTACAATTTGCAAATTAAATGAAAAAATATGTGAACAAGATCACTGTCAGATAATTCCCACTTCTATAGAATCACCTGTTTATGTTTCAAGAAATTTTTATTATATTTATATTTAAAAAATTTTTTTTTATTAAATATTTATATTTAACTATGAAAAATATTGTAACTAGTTATATATTAATTTTTGTATTCGGTGTATTTGCGGATTTATTGTAATCCTCGCCAACATAATCAAATAGCTGCGTATCATAATTGAAAAGTAACTCTTTCGTCAAGCGTTTTACTTTATCTTCTAAAGAGTAAAATGTAATAAACGACAAAGTAAACGGTGTAATGAAAAGGAAGAAGATGTGAAAATTTAAATTTCAATAAACATCAAATGTTTATTTTAGGCAGCCATATGTGATGATAAGATAGAAGAACTGATAGAAGATTTAAAAGAGGATATAATATTTTGTATGGAAGAAGCCGAGATTCCGCAAGGTAACGCATTGCAATAATCATTCAAGTTTTGTCGATTATTTCCTAACACCTTCATTAAAACGATCTATCCGTATTTTAGATGAAATTGGGAAATTTGCCATTAATGACCTCGAAGGTGAGGAAAGGAGCAAATGGGGATGCGTGAAAGCCTGTGTTATGAAACGCATGAACATTGTAAGACATTTTCCTTATTTTTGAACATCTTTCTTTATTTCACTGCCCTTTTATTAGGTTGATTCGTAAGTTCATACTTCAATTTTCTTGGAATTATTTAATTTAACTTTACCCTTAATTTCTCACCAATGTTTGATAGTTCCTGAATTCCTTGCTCGAAAGGTTTCATTGTCTCTAACGCAAAGCAATTTTTCAATCGTTAGTTATGTTAGAAAATTTCACTTAACTTTTCAACAATGTACCAAGTAGACACACAAATATGCAATACGATATTACATAGTATTATAAATCTTACGTCTTAAATGTGGTCATACGCCAAACAATTGTTAGTATTTATCGCTTATAGAAAGTTAAAAGAACTATTTTTTTCTTGTCTAATCTGAGAAAATCTTGTTTCTATTGGGTTGACAACTAAATTATCGCGGATTTTGTCGTTAGGTGATATTAACAAAATCCGCAATCCCTTAGTTGCCAACCCAATAGAAGACCAAAAACGCAGGAAATCTTCAGGATAAAGAGACGACGTTTCTTCTAAATTTTTCATTCTCGATTCTTTGTCCATCTTTTATTCCGAGTTCTTATTACATTGTCAAAGGATTGGAATATCTTAGAGAGTGTAAAAAAGACGATAGATCATCGAAATAAGGTCTATAGTTAAACAGTGATTGTGCAACTTTCTATTCAAAGTCCTAAAAATTAATTTATAACGCGAAACCTGACGTTATCGTGTTCGTACAGTACCTGACATTTACTCGATCGTTTTTGCCGAACAACCAAACTTCTCAAATATAAATTTACAATTTTTCTATGTTCAACAATCTTCAACTATGTCCTCTGACATAAAAATGGTTGTTTAGATGACGGACGGTCAGATCCATGCAGACAACTTAAAAGACCTTATGAGTAAGAGAATTAACAAAGACTCAGACTCAATTGCGGAAGACGTCGAGCAGATAAAGAAATGTATTGAAGAAGGTAAGCAAAGATTAAACTGGATAGGGAAGAACGAATTGGATATATGGATCCTTAATAATTCATTAAAAATCTTTACAGTTGCAGGGAATACCGACGAGTGCGACATGGCTTTCGAGTTTTCACGCTGCATGACGCCGGCTTAATTCAAAGGAATTTCGATTTCTGGATTTCTTGAGTAGCAGGGAGGCACTGAAATTATCACACAGAAAATAATACAAGATATGATGCAACTGTAAAGACGCGAATACAAAAGCAATTAGATGAAAATTGAACACTTCGATAATTATTTTTAATTATCCCACATTTTTCTTTCCATCTTGGAAAATCATCATTTGTTTTTCGTTTCGTAAATTCGATATAAATTCGATTCGCGAACTTTATAGTAAAATTGATTAATATGCGTTTTTACAATGAAGTAGACATATATCGTAAAATTTAATAGTATTTATTAAACACGAAGAAACTATTATTCCTGCGGTATTTATTAATATTTCTTTGACGTATGAATTACAAAAGATTCAAATATTTACGTCACATCTAATCATTTAATTTTCTCATCCACGTAAACATTTGTACACGAATAACGTCGAATATATTGCACTTGTTGCAAAGACTCGTTTTTCTAAATACAATGAATGACTATTTCACCGATATAGAGAAAGGAGGCGAAGGATGACTATACTCAACAAACACCGACTATATTTAAATAACGATGAAAGAAGAACAATTGCATTGCATTTGTATACGATATCGATTATCGCAAAATTCTTGCTATCATCTCTAATTAATTCCATCGACAAAGACTTTCGCGGCGTTATTTTATTTTAATAAAGTATTTCGATATTTTTTAAATTTTTGTCGAGTGTTTTGAATCCGATTGGAAACGTGACTGATAAACAGAACGTCGAACAAGACGATACGTAACTAAATGAAGTAATTATTATTCCAGTTTTTTGACTAATAATCACATAACCAACAGTTCTCATCATCATCATACGAGACGTAGATGATCGGAAACGATCCATCAATACGATATACTTTAATAGTTTTTTTTAGGCTATAGATCATATGTAACAGACTTTTTTTAACAGCACATTTGCAATATAAATATCAGCGCAAATCGCCAAGAAAGTTTAGTAGTGGAAATATATTCTTAACGCGTATTTCTTGTTTGTCAAAAATCAACCTCAAAATGAAGAGTCTTCTGGTTGGCATCTGTCTTTTGTTAACTATAGTAAGTAGAATGTTGGTTATTATTAAGTTTGGAATTTCCATCTATTTGAAATTTAAAGCGTCTCGATCTGAAATCTCATTCCCTTTCTTTTCTTTAATTTCAACAATTCCGCTATGGATTTTTATTTCTTTTCCTTTTCTATTAATTCAAATTAGCTCGACTACCAATTTTATTCCGTTTCCTTTCTTTCATTCGCAACCTTATAAAGATGATTACATGCACGTGCACGTGCACGATAGAAACCTGCACGGTTAAACGCTAGGCATCAAGCACGAAATGAGACACCGAAACTAACGCACATATTAAAGATAAAATTGAGAAGAATTCCCAATAATTCAATGCGTCATAGAATATACAGTGTGTAATGAACTTCTGTGCTGTATTTGCTGTTATAACGCTTTTTACATCTCGATAAAACAATTTACAAATTATTTCACGTTTCTCGATAACGTTGCGTCCAAGCAATTTTTATTTCTCCTCAATGGACAGAATATATAAATTTTCGTATAGGCTATGAATTGTTTATTCGTTGAGTATTATTAATGTATATTTATTAATTACTCAGGCTGTTATCCAAGCAGATTTCATCGATACTTACTTGGAGCTCTCGAAGGTTCCTACTCTAAAGTGTGCGAAAACAGTCGGCTACACTGAAAGTTAGTCTGGTGATTATTTTCTCCAACAGAGAAATATAATTTATTAAATTAATACGCGAAATATCGTAATATTTCAGCGGACCCAAGGGTAATATTTGACAATGAGGTAAAACTGGGAGTGGACAAAGCTTCGTGTTTAAGATCGTGTATATTAAAATCTATGAACATGGTGAGTTCATTTAAAAAAGTAAATATTTATCAACATCCGGTAAATTCAATTCGCCTAATAACTTGTTATACTTGATCATCTTTCGATTAACCGATAAGACATTACAATCGAACAAAAAACTCATAGACGATGTTTTTTTTAATTTAACCGAAAATTAAATGACCGAATAATTGCATAACATAGAACATCTTTGTATTTAAGTTGAAAGACTCCACGATCAATTTAGAGATGATAAACGAGTTCATCAAGATCGTGCACAACGAAGAACCTGAGAAGATTGAACCTATGAAAAAAAATGCAGCTGATTGCCTTGATCAAGGTAAATTACTTGTACCAATTTATTTAAAACGTAATTCTTTACTAACACAGTTTCGTTTTAGTTAAAGATGTATCGGACGATTGCAAGATGGCTTACTCTTTCATTCAATGTTACGTGGACAAGTATTAAAAGGATCTCTTGAAAGGAAATTGCAGAAAATGTCTCCTTTATGTTTTTAATATAACCGAATCTCCTGTGTTACCATTATTTGTAATTATATTACGAACCTATTCTAGAAGAGAAACCGTATGTTATAAAATACACCGTAGTTCGATAACAATCGACGATCACGATCTCGATTAGTTATATTTTAATCTTACAAATTGCACGAAAATGTCTCGCTTCTTTTTCACGAAGATAATAAATCGATATAAGACACTTTAATCTTTCTAATCAGTCAACATTACCGTCTAACTTCAAAATTTTCTGAATAGAATTCCACTTCTTTCTCGCTAGCATAATCGATCCATACGATTGTTAAATGCCAATGTAAAAGAATTATAGAGGATTGTTAATTATAATAACGAGAACTTGCTGTTGCAACTCGTCAAATATATTTTTCAAATAATCAAATAAATTAATAAATATAAATAATGTCGTGAGACGCTCGTGCGAACGTATTCGCTAAAATAGCGTATAATCGCTCGCTGATAACTCGCAGATATTCATCGATAACTCGTAGATACTCGGTATATACTCGTATAACTGATCGCGTCCGTTTATTTATATCGGTCGGGAGAAAATCGGAAAATTCGAAATCATCTTTGTTCGACGGTTGCGGCCCGGAGTTTATTTATTATTACATTACGTGTATCTCAACGATCTTGATACTCCGAGGCAAAACAACAACACGCTTTGATTTGTCCTTTAGCTCGTGTGCCGTTATACCAATATAATCAGTCGTTATAATTATTTAATCTTCCCGGTGTATCTCTAAAAACCTTGACCTCATGATTTTTCCTCCACCTCCTCAATAATCGTGTCTTACAAAATTTGTCCAACCAATCTTTATTACGATCGTTTGACCTCACACCAGTTTGCAAAGAGACCTAATCATCATCTTTCTTACTCTTGCAAACATCATTCGTGGAACCTTTAATCATACTCTTCTCAACGAATCTCTTTTTCGTCCTATTCACAGTTTCATGCTCTTTCCTCCTCCCTCGACATCTTACGATCAAACAGATCCTTCATCGTCAAAGACCACTCGCTATACTCAACCAGCTTGTTTCTCCTTGGTCGTACGATTCTCAGAACGCGAATAAGAGGAGGAAGAAACAAACAAATCAGCGAATACTCGATTGCACTGTCATTTCTAGTCTCTTAGACGAGATTACAGTACTACGGTACAGGACGATGCTATTATTACAGGATAGTCGGTTCGATCCTGTAATTTACATTGAACAAGTGCTTCTTCCAAGATCACCGAACGCACGGCAAACGATCACTTTCCTGTGACAAATTTGACGCGTGCCAATGATGATTAGACGTATTTCGGCCGTACTTGAACCAATCTTACGTAAATCGACGTAGAACCAGGGGCAATTATCTCGTTTCCTGCTGTACGCTGTCAGACCTTAACACCAGCTATTGTCTCTGTCTGTTCTCGATATAAATATCGTCCCACGGGATTCAGTACTGCACACTGTGATACCAGTAGGAAACCACGCGAAACCAATCGATCTTCGTTCAGAAATTAAGTTTTGATACGTCGATTGAAAGATGAAGACCCTTGTGACTCTTACTTGCTTGTTGGCCGCCGCGGTAAGTGCTTGTTAATTTTTTGAAAATTAAACAGGTAACTGCGATAAGAAGTAGGTTCATTTTTCAGTAATTCGAGTAGGTCGATATAAATCAACTATAGATCGATTAAAGACAATGTACTTCCTTCGAAAGTACACATGCTGAAATGTTTTGAGGTACACCCGGATCAGTGTTGCTTCAGTGAAAGACTTGTTGTTGTTATCTATGTACTTCTTGTAAGTTATATGTTAAATAAGTATAAAAATTTTTTCCGACACTACCCCGCCGCTTTCAAGAGCGGGGGGGGGGGTGTTCGTGAGTATTTCCCCACGTATAAAAAAAAAGATCGATTAAAGACAAATCAGTTTTTGAAAAGTGGTATAAATCAACCAATGTTAACAGTAGTAGCAGAATGCTGCATTTTTTAATGTGAAACTTGTATGCCTTTCTTTCTCTTCTGGTAAATACAATTTAAATATTGGAACTGTCTTCCTTACTGCTCCACAACTTTTTAATTTTATCGTTCGATTTCCTTTTTTTTTTTTAAGACTAGTTTTTCAAATATTATAACGAACGCTTCAGTTTAAATACTACGTTGTTTAATAAGTTCAACTGTGGTGGATAAAACATCCAGTTAAAAATTGTTCGCAAGATTGTATCTTCGAAATTAGCGATCGGAGTATTGATTTTTGGCACTCGTTGGTTTTTTATTTCCGGGAGAAAGAGTGTAGAGTAAATAAAGAAATGAATTTGTGGTGTTCATGGTGGTAATTCCATTAACAAACGTATTATTGCAAGATGGATTAGAAAGTTTAACGATGAAAATTACTCGAAGATCACTGAGATGAAGTTCACCGGAGACTTGGAAGATGAAAGACGAAGTGGCAGGCCGATAACAAATAGCGGTGAAATAGCAAACTTAATTAAACGAAATCCAAGACATTCAGCGACGGAGATTGCCAACATATTGCACATTTCACTCCAATCAGTTGTATTGCGTTAAAAAAAAAACTTGGTGCGACGAACAAATGTGACGTGTTATTTAAAAATTTAATGAATCGCCACAGAGATTTTTGCAAAACATATCACTATTGATACTACTTTTTCTATCATCTGCATTCCTATATTTTCCAATATCTCAGTTTTCATAAATTCGCAGTCTAATATTAACATATTCTTTAACCCTTAAGTAAGTGCAAACTCTTCTCTCCTTAATATCGTCGTCTTCCAATAATACACAGTCGCAATGTTATTTATAATCATACGACGAACAATAATTTTTTGGCTTTTATCGATAATCTTTTTTGCAGACGATTGCGCGCGGTATGGATCAGGACGCCGTAATCGGAAAATACATGGAGTACTTGATGCCGGATATCAAACCGTGCGCCGACGAGCTTAACATCGCAGAAGGTAAAATCCCTTGAAAAATCTTTTAATTCAACGAAATATATTCGAAAAAATATTAGATAAAAGAAGAATTGATTTTTTATTCATTCGTTGTGAAATGTATCGTGTGTTATGATTATCACGTTTCAGACACTGCAACGAACATCCAGCAACCGAAAGCTAACGCTGACATCAGGAAAATGGGTTGCCTGAAAGCCTGTGTGATGAAACGAATGGACGTGGTACGTGTATTGTTAACCAAACGATCAGTTAACTTTGACCAATGGTTTTAATAATTTTTTTTCTATCTTTTTTATCTAGTTGAAAGGCTTCGATTTCAATATGGATCCGGTGTACAAAATGATAGAAACCGTTCACGCTGGCAACGACGATGATATTAAACTTGTAAAGAACATCGCGGCTGAATGCAGTGCTGGCAGTAAGTATCGATGTTTAGTTTTGATCGACGCTTCACGGTTTTATAATCTTCGAATTTTTCTAATTACTTCGCAAAGAAATCGAAAAATTAATAGCAATCTCTCGAAATTATCTTTCTACCGATACGATTAATATTTTGTTTCTCGGGTCTAAGCACCGTAAACAAACAAATTAGCGATCCTGAATGGATATTCTTGATGTTTAAAAATATAACTTTAAAGTAACAAACGGTCGCTATATTCAAGAGGACAACGCGAACAGAGTTTCTTAAGTCCTGAGAAATTAAAAAATTAAATTATCGATGATGTTTGTACACATTTGCTGTCCATATTTGTTAACACGAACTGCTTGCTTTGTTATAGCCAAAGGAGAAACGGACGAGTGCAACATCGGTAACAAATACGTAGACTGTTACATAGAGAAGTTGTTCAACTAATAAAACAGTCGACCAAATATCATTCGTCGAAGGCTATGAAGTTGTAATCATTCGAATTACCACGTGTAGAACGTTTAATAAAATGATGTAAGAGATATGGCTCGTGGTGCATCCTTCCCTTCTCTAACTTCATAAATATTAATCGAACCATCGGTGTCGCGTGTCAATTCTTTTTATCGTTAGTGACGCAGCTGAATAACAAACGTTCCTTCCGTAATAAAAATTGTCTCGCCGATTAAATCTTCTCTACGTAACCGCTTCTCTAACTTACAAATTTATTAAATTGAAGAAATTTCAAAATATTTTACGACACACGCGATGTGAACATCGAACTTCCCTGTGATAAGCATTCGACTCTACTTTCGTGAACCAGTGCACGCGTCTTCAATAATTTCTTCGTTTAACCGATACTTGGCGACATTTCGCGATTCACGATCGATCTATCGGTCGATGATCACAAGGACACGAACATCCGATATTCGGACGAGACACTTACATTTCTGACTTAATATTCCACTTGGATCCGGACCCGAATCCGCGATTCCATCGAAAACGTATCCGACGTCTGTAATCGGTCGTAAAGCCGACCATTTGCAAAAGTGTCTCCGTGTCGTGTCTTCGCTGTCGCGTAAGGTCGTCGTAACTTTATTCCATCCTGTATGCCAGCCAACTTCGACCATTACGGGCTACATTATACCGCCTCACAACGTGAGTCGCTTACGCTAACGCGATCGTTGCTCGTCGTTGACTACACAGCATGCTGTGAGTCAAGCATGGACAATCTCGTGGATTATGAAGAACGACAGCGAGAAAAGAATAATATGCTTTTGATATTTAATACGTTTACTTTCCTAGAGGTACAATGAAATAAATTCTTTAAATTCCCAGATTACGTTTCATGGGATGATAGGGAACTAATGTTAAAAATCTGTTTCGTTCTTTCGTTGTATCTGTCGCTTGAGAAAGGAAGCTACACAACGTATGGAACAGATCAAATTGGAAGCTACGAATTAAAAATCCATTAGATCAATGTCAAATATACAGAAACGAAATATTGTGAAAATATAATAATTACTCGGACTGTATAGCACGATTCCTGAAATATTTTAATATAGTAACAAACACAAACCAAAATACGTAATAGGAAATGACTATTAACATTGAGATATTCGAGTTACAGAAAAATAAGATAGCAAATAGAAAACAATAAATAACGGATTCACAGTTTGTACGTAATTAAAACATTCAAAAATTCTGCATTCGTGTATCTACGCCTTTTTAGTCTCTTTTATGTAGTAAAATATCGCGAAAGAAGAAAGAAAGAAAGAAGATAAAAAACAAATAAAACCTCTCGTTGCTTTCAAGATGAAAAATTTCCATGCACGATCACAATGCATCAGTTTTCGCCGTGAAATATCCCGAAAGCATACATTCACGCGATCGTATGTATACCGGGTGGTCGTAAAACATCGGCCTGTTCCACGTTGAAATGCACACAGCGTCCGTGTCTCGAGTGCAGGTTAATTATTCATAACGCGTTAACGCCGCAGTGTTTATTCATAAGCCAACCGCCGCCGCCACCGTGGTGTTTGCGCGAGTAACGATGCCTCGAATCGGCTTCGTTTAATCTCATTTTTATTAATGAAACACCATAGATCGCTCTTCGAAAAGCCGAGCGACCACGGCTCCAGGAAAGACGAAAGTTCATCGAATATTTTAAGTGGAAGATATCTTTCTCATTAAAATCTGTGGTAATGATAATTATCGGTCAAATTAAAACAGTAACAGTGTGAGAGTTAGTATCTTACGATTAGTTTAAACGTTCTTGGTTCACTTTCCAAGCTCTTTCTTTGAGAATTACGCGACGATTAATTAGAGGTAAAATAACATTTTAGTAGTACTAGAATCTTTCTTTCTATCTTTAAAAATTTCAGAACAATTCGGTGACAATGGAACGATGAATGTTATTTTGCTATGTAAATAATGTTCTTACTTGGAAGATTACAGAATATTCGAAGCAGTAGTATCAAAATTATCCCCGTCTTTGTGTCTTTCTTTCCTTATTTTCATTTCTCTCTTCGTCTTGGATAAAATCATGCAGCTTTCTCCTCTTTTATCTGCATCCCGTTGAAGTAAATAAAATTATATCATTGTTTAAAACCACTTCGTTTTTTCTCTTGTCGTTCTTTATTGCCTTCAATGTCGTTGTTTCATTTTCGCTGACTAACTCACTTTTCATACGTGTACATCAAACAATTTTGTTTAAAATCCGATACGTTTGTCAACTGGGATACCGTTTTCATGGTCGACGATAAATATAAGCAGAGATACTTTGCAGTCGTGCCGTTCGCATACTTTTACGCAGAAACAGCTTCTGAATTTCTCGTTGACATCGTGACAGTGATTTTAAAAGGTTGTAATCGTTTGGAAAGATGAAAGGATATCTCGCGATTCTTGTTTACGTTCTTTCCGCAAACGTAAGTACACTAGGTATATTATTACAACTATTTTTATCGATAAACAATGTATATTTTTGCGATGGTAAAATATTTATATAATAATATAGAATTAATTGAGAATTTCTACAATTTTAGATTTGTAAAGTTTGTAGATGTAATTACGTAATATTTTAATAAATTATTTTCGATTGCTTTTTACTGCTTTCTCTTTCTCTTTCTTTGGTAAGTTTCTTTGCAAATATGAAAGAAGATATCTTCGCATAAATAAAATTATAATGTTAAAATATGAAATGAAAATATTTTGTTACACTAATATTTGTATAGCGCTAACGTGAATAGGATTACAATTATTTATGCAATACAGGATTAATTTGTAATATATAATACATTAAACTGTTAAACTTTTGGGAGTATGATAGGTGTATTTGATATTAACTGGATATTAAATGATCTGTAGATTAACCGGATCAAAAAGTTTTGTAATTAACATGATATTTTTATACGCTCTACGTTAAAAAATAATCAATTACTACGATTGAAGTAATTACCATCTACTACAGATACTCATCCGAGCAAGCAATCTAATACAACTCACAAAAATGTTAAACGTTAATATAAAGGATATACGGCAATGTATGCACCAGAGCAATCTAACTGACAGTATGTATTATAAAATAACTAATAATTTGCTTCTAAATAATTTATTCTGTATAATTTCGCGATTCTTTTCTCTTTTTTAATTTCTTAGAAAATTCTGGATTTTACATTTTCCTTTATAATTCTCATTTCTATTCTGAAAGATATTGTCAATGTAAACATATACGTGGTAAATTATTAAATAACAGCAAGTAAATAAAATTCAAGTACGATTCTGTTTGAAAGATTAGAAGAGAGAAATTATTATGATTCTAAATAATTTATTGTATGTAATTTTGAGATTCTTTTCTGTTTTTTAATTTCTTAGAAAATTCAGGATTTTACATTTTTCTTTATAATTCTCATTTCTATTCTAAAAGATATTGTCAATGTAAACATATACGTGGCAAATTATTAAATAACAGCAAGTAAATAAAATTCAAGTACGATTCTGTTTGAAAGATTAAAAGAGAGAAATTATTATGATTCTAAATAATTTATTGTATGTAATTTTGAGATTCTTTTCTGTTTTTTAATTTCTTAGAAAATTCTGGATTTTACATTTTTCTTTATAATTCTCATTTCTATTCTAAGAGATATTGTTAATGTAAATATATACGTGGTAAATTATTAAATAACAGCAAGTAAATAAAATTCAAGTACGATTCTGTTTAAAAGATTAGAAGAGAGAAATTATCATAATTTATGTACACAAAAGTAATATATATTTGATGTTTGTCATTTCTAATGATTTTACCAACGACTATAGCGGATTTGATAAAGTTGGACGTCATTTTCCAAGAGAAAAATATATCACACGAAAGCTTCAAAGACGTCATGTTGGACTTCGGTTGTTTCATTATATGCGTTCTGGACAAAGCTCACATGGTGAACGTTGATTATCTTTCGATTCTTTAATTATCTAACAATTTGCCGATATTTCAAAAAAAAATTTATTATTTCATAATGTTCGCAGGTGGAAGACAAGAATATTCGGTTTGAAAATTTATTAGAAACGGCGGAACGCAACAATTTCCCCATAACCACGAATCAAACATTGAACGAATGTTGCGAAAAAGGTAAGTTTGAATTTTTTGTCAAAGTATGAAACTCAATCTATAGCGCCAACTGAATTATTAGAAAATCTAATATAGCGACCGATAAAATTCTAAACTATCGACCAAAAAAATTACGTTAATATCTTTTTCTTAGAAATATTTTTGTTCAAATGTCGGTCACAGATAATATATTCGAACAGTCATTTGCTCTTATCGATAGTATTTGAAATTACATAATCAGATAGAAACATATAATGAGAACAGAGCGTCGTGGAAAATAAATGAAGAATTCTTGGGAATTTACGGTTCAAATGAAATTTCGATTCGACGTGATCGATATTAAATAGCAAATAGAAAATACATCCACGTTTCTAGAAATCTCAATCAACAGTATTTAACGTACGAAATAAATATAAACAGAATAAACTATCCGAGAAACTGCGAAGAATAAGCTACGATTATTTACAAATTATATGCTTAGATAACATAGTCGTACATGGCGTACACTAACGCTCGCAAGTATTTTGACGCTTTTGCAATATTCCAGATATGTATATTGTGTATACATTTCGAATAAAACCTTTTAATCTAATTTTCACCTCTGATCTTAGCTCACTTGACCATCTACAATTAATAGATATCGATAAAGTCAATATTTAAGCCAGGCATTCTCTTTCGTTGTTCTCTTTCCGAGATGAAAATTATATTTCAATAGACATTATTAAAATATAGGTAATTTTTGATGTTAGAGCTATCAAATCTGACAAAACGTAGACAAGTATCGGAATTTGTTATTTTTACAGTTATTAAAAGCATGCAACTGTTGCCGATAATATCAACGTAATATCTTCATAAACATCTATTTCATTGTTTCAGCGCAAGAACAGGACGACATTTGTAAGAGTGGATTCGTTTTTGCAACTTGCTTCATGAGACAAACGGCGCTATAATAAAATAAATGTTTATAATGTAACCGTATAGAATGTAGAAACATATTATTATAACGTTGAATTGTTCTTGGTAAGAGAATTTATACCGATCACGTGTTATACGTCGATAAGATTTTTTTTGCTGTTTCATTCCCCTATCGATGTGACATTACGGGCGCAATGAATATTTCGTGGAATATCATCTGTGTGCATGTTGTGACTCGTAAAATTGTGCTGCAGACGGGCAGCGATTTCCACGAAAATTGTAATCGTAAAAAAAAAGATTCAAATCGATTAGCGTAATTCAGAGTTAGGTATCAAAAAAAGACAAACTACCTATACTCCTGTCAAATTCGAAACATCTCTCGATAATTTTTCTCTGCCTAGCTTACAGGTAATAGAATTCATTTGTAATAAAATTTAGTCTTCTTGGAAAGATTTCCGTTTTACCAAATATTCAAATTCGAACGTTCCTAAAGAATTAAAGATGTAGGAAAATACGTGATCGATGAAAATATGTATCTTAACGAACTGCAAATATACATAAAAATTATTACAATACATATCTATCGTAATCATAAATAATTAACCTCATAAACTCGCAAATGTTTACTATGTTTCCGGGAAATTAAATTACGTAAATCCATTATCAACGACGATCAATCTTCTACTTCTTATTCACCTATGAGGTATAAATAGCAAGGCGAAACGCTGACTAACCAGTCGAATAAGTTCCTTTCGCGTATCGAAAGTACTGTTCAAGTATGTGCTCTTCTTCCACAAACACTTTGCGTATCAATATCACGAAAAACGCAAGCATGAAGACTGCCGTCGCTCTTTTCTGCGTACTTTACTTCGTATGTTGCGGGGTATGTATGTCTTTGACCGGTTTAAAGTTTCCATGGTTCAAGCTCGATTACGCTAAACGCAGAGAAGAAAAAACCTAAACGACGCTGTAAAACTGAATTTCGATAATACCACGGAATCTATCGTTTTTCTAAACTACGTTCGAAAAGTGAATATTTTTCATTTTCGTAATTTTAGGTTACTGCCGATGAGACGTCAGACACGTGCTTGAAACAACTGGGTCTTAGCATCGGTAAGTAGAAACTCGTTAAAAAGTAATAGAGATACATTTTTACATATTTTATGATGCCATACGATTTTATTAATAACAAATCGAAACCATTGAAACGAGTGCTGTTTACGTTTCAACGTAAATATTTTCCATCGAAAAAAAAAATTAAATAGATGGCTCGAAACGAAAATAAATAATAAAGAATATACTTCTTCGATAGCTGATCTCCCAAGTTTAGTTCAAGACAACAGCCCTGAGGTAGCGAGAAAACGTGGATGCTTGGAAGCCTGTGTGATACAGAGGATGGGTCTGGTACGTAAAGTCTCATTCTACTTAGCATAGTCAAGCATGGAGAATTTATGGAACAAGTACAACTTAGGTTCCTACCAATGAAGAGTATAATAAAAAAAAAAGGCAAACTCAAATAACATACAAAATTAATATACCGCTAGTACAGCGGTACGTGTTAGTACATCCGGTCCATTACGATAATGTAGTAATTGATTTATGTACAGTGAATAATTGAATTTTAAAAACTAAATATAGAATATCGAAGGTAAGAGATATTTGCGGCATAACAGAGTACGAATTTTGCAAAACTGTGATGCAGAAAATGTTCGATCAGTGAATAGATTCTACGTTAAAGTTATAAAATTATAGAAATACCGAAAATTAATTTTTAATTTTGCTTCTCCTCGAATTCTTTACTTTAAGTTACCTTTTTCATCCGTAGAAAGCGATATTTTTTTATATGTATGCTTACTGGCATTGTCTACAATTTTGCACCTGTTTTAGATGGATGGCAACGTTATTAACACACAGAAGATCGACGAACTGCTCGACAATATATTGCCTGACGGTGAGAACAAGGAGATCATTCGCAATAATGTACACCAATGTGCAAAGGATGGTACGTTAATCGGACAAATGATAACGTGACTTTTCGCACCAGTACCACTTTTTTCACACGTTTCCATTCTTTCTTATTTAGCTGCGAACGACGACCAGTGTCTGCTTGCTCAAAACTTCGCTGAATGTGGCCTGGAACACTTGAAACTCACTGCTCGTCAGCTACTATCAAGAATTGCATAAATCGTCAAGACATTTTCTTAAATACGACAAACGTCGAAGACTCCGCAATACATATGATTAACCGAATCAATTGTAAAACTTGTCAATAAAACGAAAAGCACTTACTCTTCGCTTTTATTAAGATGATATTTGTTTCTGTATGAAAGTTAAACAAAAAAGTCGATAACTAGCGACTAACTAGTAAGTTAACGATTTAATCGAAATTCTCGCGTTCAAACGGAAAACCTTTTATCGCGGGATCATCCTGCAGGAAAAACTACGAGATAAGATCCTTATAATTAACGTAAAGAAGCGTAAAAAAGAGAATAAATAGCGACACAAATAATCCACGTTGTGGGAGACGCGTACATTCATCACTGACACGTTATTTTCCTATTTTTCAAGCAATTAAAGCACAAACAAGACCAAGGTTAAGATTATACCATGGAAATTGCCGGAAAGATATTCAATCCGATTAACTTTGTACATCTGCAAGCCCTCCGCTTTAAAGTTTCATACATCGCAACTATGAGCCGGATACCTCCAACACCAGAATTTGTAATGTCGTGTTTTGTCTCGGTTTAGTCCACTCAATTATTTCCACTGATCACGCGTTACATTATGCACAGATAAGCGATTACGTGATTACTCGTGACTAGGTGCACGAACGCTTTTTTTTCCTTCTTTAACCTTGTTTTTTGCTCTGTTATTGGTTATTACTAGATCTTCAAGGTTGCATACAGGGAACAATATAATTTGCAGTAATTATTCGTTCGTACTCGTGTTGGTCTAAAACAGATATCTGGAAGAAACGTTTCTATGAAATTGCAGGGACACCTTCTACTCAATCACCAGAGGTTGGTTTACCGATATTTTCGTTGCCGATACTTGCTTTCTCGCAAGTGTTTCCATGCGCCAATCAGCTCCGACAAATACAACTACCGATGTAACTTGTGTATAAACCGAATTTACACCGTTTCACGTTGCACGATCCACGCAGATGATTCCTCCACGGTGAAAGTGTAGAATGAAAGCCGGAGTATTTCCAGTATTTACAGCTCACTGTATCAATATACTGGATGAACACTTCGAGCGTATTTTTGAACAGAGAATATGAGCGTATAAACGGATTGTTAAAAAATCCATTTGTTCGAATAATATATTACAAATTGCAATTTTTCTTATTTAATATTCCTTGTAGATATTTATCGATTTTTAAGTAAACCTGTTAATGTCAATTGCACACCTCGAAATACGGATAAATCAAAATTTCGATTTGTTTTCAAAAGCAAGGAATATAATTATTGTTGAAATTACAGTCTCAATTAGAACAACCGCCGGAGACGTTGCAATTCGAGATATGATGAAATTAATCACGCGTAGACATGAATAAAAAATCAATTAGAAGCGATTAATAAGAAATATNTAACGAGGAATACTTTTTAACGCTGTGTGACTTCTTTATGTCGAGATAAAATGTTTCATAATCATAAGAATATAATGAACGGACGATAATGTACCATGTTCTTACATATCCCTAAACATAGTTGCAAACGCGGCAACAAATTAGCTTATGTTTATCTTATCGTTTCCAATGCAACCGGTTCATAATTCTATCAATTCTTTCCAAAGTTACCTTATTTCTACGATATAAAAAATTGAGATATCTTTCTCTCCTTCTCTTTCCCTCACACTTCACGGTATAAACAATGTTTAAACATTTAAGTGGATCTTCGGGATTTTTCTGATTGTATTTTAGGATGGGAAAATTTTCCCAATCCAATTAGGCCAGCTACCACCTAAGCTGACCACCTTGCGCTTAACAGCGCTACAGATTCCTAGAATAACAATTTTAATTAAACTATTAGTCATCTGTAGCACACTCGTTAATTTGTAAAACCTCAATGCCAATTTGTTCCTATTCATTTCCACATTCATCTTATACAATATGTGTACAAAGTATGTACGAACTGGTTGTCCAAAGACGCATTCAACATGCGTTTGTTAGCGAAGGAAAACACGGATTCTCCAACTTGCAAGTTACAGCCCTACGACTAGCAACTACGCTCCATACGACCAAGACAGCAATGCCGCAACAGAGGAAAGGATGCAACTAAAACCAAGAAATGACAGACATCGTTAAATTCGGCTCTTGGATGGACTTGGATTCTGCCAACCACCTATAGTAACTTCTCCGTTGGGGTGGTCAGAAGATAACGACGCTCTAATCCCACACCGATATGAAAGAAACTCGACGAAAACGAACCCGCTACACCGAACGCTGGGATGCGCTGTAGCCACGACGGCAGAGGTACAACAGACGGAAGACGTCTACCAGCTACAACCTCGGCCAGCCTAGGGAAGTAACAGTCATGGACTGTTTCGTCCACGATTCAACGCAACCTAACGACGTACACAGGACGACTAAGCGCTCGTCCATTAGACACGGTCGTGACAAAATTGCCTGGAGCATAATAGAGATGCAAAACAATAAGCTGGCTGAAAAAATTAACCAAAACATCTTAAGGAAGCAGAATATACAAACGAATACAGACACCCACCGTCCAACGGAAGCATCAGAGGAAGGAGATAGACGCCGCAAGAATTCAGGATATCCTTAACCACTGACAGAGAGGTGATGAGACACTCCCTACTCTGAAGCCAGAGATCTACGCCGCGATAAGCCGACAAAACACTTTTCCTTTCCTTTTCCCATCCTTCTCCAATTCTCAAATTACAGCCCTACATTACGTAAGAATCATTGTCAACAACAATTAATCTTCTTTGTTTTTATGCACTTACTATACGGTATAAATAGCAGATCGAAACGCTGACCAGCCAGTTGAAAAAGTTCTGTCCAGCGGTAGTTCGTGTTCACTTTACATCTATCGTAACTGTTATTTGTCTACGGATACTTTAAGAACCGATATCTTAAAAAAACGCAAGCATGAAGACTGTCGCCGCTCTTTTCTGCGTACTTTACTTCGTATGTTGCGGGGTATGTATTTCTTTGACCGGTTTAAAGTTTCCGCGGCTCGGGCTCGATTACGCTAAACACAGAGAAGAAAGAAGTCACAGTAGACGATACTGTGAAACTGAATTTCGATAATATCACAAAATCTATCGTCTCTCTAAACTACATTCGCAAAACGAATATTTTTCATTTTCGTAATTTTAGGTTACTGCCGATGATACGTCCGAGACGTGCCTGAAACAAATGGGTCTTACTATCTGTAAGTAAAAACTCGTTGCAACGTAATATAAGCATGTTTTAATATGTTTTATGGTGCCATACGATTTTATTAATAAATAGAAATCAACGAATTGAGTACTTTTTACGCTTGAACCATTTGAAATGAAAGTGAATAATAATGAAAATATTTTTTCGATAGTCGACATAGAAAACTTAAATCGAGACTACACCCAACAAGGAATAAGAAGACGAGGATGCTTCGAAGCTTGTCTGATGCAAAAGATAGGTCTGGTATGTACAGTCTGATTCTATTTAAATAAAATCCAGCATGGAGAATTTACCGGGCAAATACAGAGCGTTGCTGGAAACGAACATTGGCGTAAAGAGCGTGAGTCTCATTGGCTATTTCGTGCTGATTCGACAGAATCAAAAAGATTTTGGGCTTATGTTCCGAAAGTATGGCATATACAAATAAAACAATACCGCAACGTGGGACGATGGACGATACAGAGCAGTTTCTTCTTTGCTTTTGTGCCATCCCGCTAGTCTCCTTTTCAGCAACGCATAGTACTTGGATTCTTACCAACGAAGAGTATAATAAAAGATCCGAACTGTGAATAACATACAAAATTAATATGCAGTATCCGATGTAGTATGACGTAACAATTAATTTATATGCAGTGAATAACTATATTTTAACCAGTAATAGTACGGAATTTAGTTTCAGAAATCTCTTGTGGGATTAGGTCATACAGTGGGTAAATTACTTGTAACACAGCCCTATGAATTTTTAAAAACCGCCATCCAGAAAATTGTCGGTCTCTGAAAATTCTATGTTAAAATTATACGAATACTCTAAATTAATTTTGAATTTTACGTGCTCGCAAATTCTTTACTTAAAATTAATTTCTTCATCTGTCGTAAACGACGCTTTTCGATATACATATTTGCTTACTAGTCTTTTCTAAAATCTTCCACTTATTTTAGATGGACGGCAGTGTTATTAATCTACATAAGATCGACGAACAAATCGACAGATCATATCCTGACAGTCAGAAGAAGGACACCATTCGTAACAGCTTACACAAATGCGCCAATAGAGGTACGTGGATCGAGCAAATTATAAGACGGTTTTTCGTACAGTTGTTTCACGCGTTTCTATTCTTTCTTATTTAGTTGCAAGCGACGACCAATGCGTGGTTGCCCGAAACTTTGCCAAATGTGGCGTAGATCTACTTAAATTCGCTGAATTCATTCATCGATTGAGCTAATCAACAATGACATAAATCATCGAGGCTTCGTCTTAAATACAACAAATCCCCGCAATTGTAATTCATGTAGTTTGTAGCGTAATTCGCTGAATTAATTGTAAAATTTATCAATAAAACGAAAAGCATTTAAACGACCACCTCTTTATTCTTGTTCAGACGAATTTTATTTTTATTTGCAAGTTGAAAAAATGTCAATGACTGATAACTAACTAATAAATTAATAATTTCATCGAAATTCTCGTGTTGGAACGAAAGAATCTTTACGGCGGGTTCATTTTTTACTAGAAATGTAGAAGATGCAGTCATTCTCCGCATAATTAGTATGGTAATGGGTAAAAAGAAGAATAAATAATAACAAAAATAACGTATGTTGTGGCAGATGTAGATACATTATTGAGACATAATTTTGTTATTTTTTTAAGCAATTAAGAGGCAAGCCACCACCGCCGAGACTAAACCGTGAAAATCATCGGAAAATTAGTCAGTCTAATTAATCTCCTATTCCTGCTAGTTTTCCGCTTTAAAGTATCGTTCGAAACTCGAAGATGTGATTTAAGTAGCTTGAACATCAGATGCTATTTTAATCACTCGATCGTATTACGTTTAATCGATTCAATTATTCTCACTGTTCGCAATCTATTTTGCGCACAGACAAGCAATTGCGTAATCACTTGCGGTTAGATGTACGAAGGCCCTCTTCTTCCTCTTCAATCTTGTTTTTACTGTATTACTGTTTACTTTCAGAGATCTTGAAGGTCGCGTACACGAAATAAAATGATTCATCGTAATTATTCGTTCTTACTCGCGTTGATCTAAAATAGATATGAATTATTTATGAAATATTAATATTTTTACGACGTGGTGAATTCCTGGGTTCACCTCTTCTCATCCTTTTTTGAGAATAAAATGATTATTCGTCTCAACTTTTAAATAATGCAACGTGTAAAATTGTTAGGAAAAGTGTTATTGACAGCTAGCGTTGTTCCTTTCACGAATATCACGTTTTGCATGTAATTGGAACGCTTAATTATACTATTAATAAAAAGTGTATCCGTCTATCTCGTGTCATTTAAAAAATATTTAAAAACAAAGCGATAAATTCGAAGTTTAGATTTAACAAAAATCAGTGTCGTTCGTGCTGAATTAGGAATTGTCCTTATCACGAGGTTTAATCACGAGATTCATGAGCACAACAGTTTCAATTGGAAGTTGGCTGGTCAAAGAAGGTCCTCCGAGATGCGAAACGCAAAGCTGGCTGCAAATGTTTGCGCGCGTTGCCCGTAGCCAGCCGGAATACGCGATTCAACATAAATGAAATTACAAAGTCAAATGCAGATTGGGGTAGGCGCGCGTCGGATAAAGCCACTTAATGCAAACGACCGTCGTCAAAACGGCTAAACCTTTTGTTTAACACGCGCCGAATTAACTGCGACCAGCGATGACACTCGATCATTCGAATCGTCTACCCCTTTAGCCCATCAGACATTCCTCGCTATAATTTACGACGGAAACACACGTCGAATAATATGCCCAATTACCGCAGAACGAACCCGAAATAGCAACCTGAACAATTTCTGAGAAAAAACAAGTAAAACTTTAAGAGATACCATCTTGATTCTCAACGTTTTCCTTATAATTAAATTAGATAGTTAGATTTGCGAAAAAAATTGTCAAGGATGATGTTTTTCACTAGTTTGTATTCCAAGAATACAGAATTCTGATAGATTTATCGTTTCCTTGATAATTTCAGTTAGGTCGCTGTTCGTATGGAAATAGCAGGTGTCTGAACACTCATAAACGAGAATGTATATTCTATAAAACAGTTATTTCATATCCAACCCGATCATTGTTCAAAGTTCTAACTAAACTAAAGCTACGTTACAGTAAATATTTCAAATTTCTATTAAAATGGAGAAACTGGAACGAAAAAGTAGACTAAACTCTCTGTACGAGATACTCGTACGATAGAAGGAGGTTTCTTCCATTTCGATCAATCTTGCTTAAGACGCGATCCCTTTCTTCGAAATAAGCTGAAAATCAGTTTAGATCCCGTTGAGACACAGTGTTTAGCCCTTAGCCCGCGTCGCACGAAGTGACGGATAACTTTGTTACTATAATTCAATCGACTTGTCTGGCTCTATAAAGGCTTCCAACCATAGAACACACGTACGTGTATACATTGGCTCGTACAAGATATCGTGGTACAAATGCGTATCGTGAAATATAGACGAGCCGAACGTGCACACAAGCTCGAGAACGAGAATGTAGTCGAGAAGAATACGGATGGAAACGATAGCTTGCTTTATAATCGAGTTTACATTCGACGACGACGTCGCGAACGTCGCATACTTGTGTCACGACGCACACGATTGTACAATGATTCCGTGGTGTACGTCGTTGTTCGCCATTGTGCTTTTGTTCCACTCGATCATGATGGTTTACGTTGCGCTTTAACGTGGCCGTTTGTTGGAGAACGAGGCAGTTTAATTGGTCGTGAGCACACGGGACAGCGTACTAATTATTACTATTATTTCATTCTAAAAGTAACTATTTTCACAAACTGTTTCCTCCGGCCAGGCATCTTCTCGTCTAAATTCAACGTTGCTTCTTGTTTGCTCGATTAAGCCGAGTACTTACATCTTTGCAGACGGGATACCTATGCAAACATCGAGATACGATTAAACATTACTTTTGCATAATATTATGATTACCTCGCCTATAACGTACGCATCGCGATATCACGATAAGCTAAATAATTCTTGAATGTTTTAACTGCTAGAGAAACACGTCGACGATCCGCAAGGACCTTGGAATCGCTTCGAACGTCGATGATACGAATCTTGATGGCTCCTCGCAATCCTCAAATTATCGCGATCATCGATGATAGGAATTACGAATACCATGTTTCTAGTTGAAAAATAACGATCGCTCGTGATAATCTTACCTGCCAGTAACGTTTACTCGATGATCTTTCGTTACTTGCAAATAATTTCGAATACCACTGAAACAATCTCAACCATTTTCTGCTCAGATGGAAACAACAACTATCAATGATCCGTAACTTTTAATAATTTCCCGACGCTATTGAAACCTATTGAAACGTAGAATTCCATATGAATGAAACTTCACTGTATTTCAATCTACGTTTCTTCGACTTTGAGTGTATCTCCCTCCGTGTTATTATATCATTGCGCTAAATGTTTTAAAAACTTTATCTCCAAAGAGTTAAGCAGTTAAACGACTCTCAAAACTTAAAAAAAGAAAACTAAAGAAAAAGGAATCTCAGAAACAATATCGCCAAAAATTCGACCTGCAAATTCCTTTCTCGCCACAGTTATCTTACATCTTTCTCTTCGATTCCACAAATCTCAGCCATCGTGAATCAACGCGAAAAGTTAGGAGTCCAAGCCAAACCAGAACCATATTACGATAAAGTGGCGTAATGTAGCGATGATCTAACAACAGGATGGGACTGCAACGAGGAGAAACGTTATCGTTCGCGATATTATCTCTGGCCTGACGCGGCGACTCTCGTCGTTATTGCACGAATTGCTCCGATACCACGCGGCCAATCGAACGTTTCCGGAAATGCGGTTAATATAACTGCACGGCGCATGTCCCCGGTCGAAATAGCGCCAGATGATAACCGCGTCCGACCCGGACCCCTGGAATTCCGCTATCCTACGATGAAATTAGCATCGCTGGAATTCCTAGCCGCGGAAGTTATGGGATCGAAGAACCGGGCAAGGGCTCTTTCCATTAAGGCGCCGGCTGCGAATTATTCTCGAATTATCTGACCAAACTACGCCGTTTTATCTCTATTATCGAGACACTGAAGCCTTCGATCGTTCGAAAATTGCAAAATATTCGACACCCTATACCGTGGACGAGTTATGCATAGGCTATGTGTAGACCAGGTCGATTGATTTTTCATTCCATCGTGAATTTATTTATGAAATTTTAGTCCCATTTTTCTTTCAAATCAAATCGTTCAGTGATACAATACAACCACCACGTTACTCATATGTGCACATTTATGCAAATTTAAATGTATAAATATAGCTAGATATCCAGACAGAAATATGTTTCAGAAATTAAATATCGTAAAGAGTATGTTGATTTAGATTTCTTCTATAGTTTTGCATATTATTTGTATGTATATGTTGGTGCTTTTCGGTCTCCCGTAAGCGCATAAACGTGCATAATCCAATTGTATAGTAGCTACAAAACGTAGATGCTTTTATATTCCGATGAATCAATTTCAGAGAAATGTGAAACATAACGAAACGAAATGACGAATGGTATCAGCATTTTACCTTGTGAGTATTTTTAGAAGTAACCGCGGTGGATATGATAAGGGTGATCGAAGGTCGGATAGGTGATGCAGTCGTATTCTATTTAGCAGGATAATTTCGTTCTTGATTGCTTGCGACGATAAAACGATACGCTCGAGTCCTGAAATCAAAGCAAATATCACTGACTCGTTCTTTTGAAATCGAAGATCGAGGTATTAAGTCGTAACATAGGTATTATAAATGCCCGATCAAAGTATTAAGATCGAAGCTTAAAAAGCTTCGAATTCGCCAGACCTTATCGGATAATTACTGTAAAACCTATACCAATTAGTCACAAGATAATATCTCGTACGCGTGTACACTGGATTTTTCCAAACTATCCGATCAAAGCACGAGGGAACGAAGGAACGTACGAGTACGAAACGATCGACATAAACTAAACTGTCCAATAGATTTCTGGCTGTAATCGCGAAGGCTCCGTAGCCACCCATAGCGAAATCCCATATTTCGCCCCCACGAAAGAGTCCTTTCTATGGCTGTAGGCGCGCACCAAGAGCCTGATGCGCTAACACGCGCACTACTGCAGCCTCGTACGTTCTATACAACGGGTGCATTGCTGGTAAAATGCGCTCACGAGCGCACGGTTACCGTGATATATAGAACAGCGTGTAACATGGAGGTATTTCGCCAAGGCACACACCAGACCACCCTATACATTATGCATATATTACGCTGGTACGTGTGCACACGACGCTTCCGTGCATACGCAGCATGATGTACAGGGTGTACCAGGTGTCGCGCTGCATTATTTAGTATGAGAGTGAACTACGACGGAGGCGTTGGCGCGTGGTAATGAACTGAAAATAAGAACGCGTCCGAACCGATCCCGCTTACGTACGTAATGGTTCAAGGTTTCCTTCGTTTTGCTCTCATAAAGCGTTCAACCCTTTCGTATCTACGAGCGAGATATCTCGCAATTTAAATGACGTTTATACGACGCTATCTCGACAAGATATCGTTGAAATCACGTCGATCGATTGCATTGTACGTTTGATCGAAATGCGAGGCTAAACCGATCGATTCCACTTTTGCTAAATTTGTTAATTTCGTTGCTCAGGTGCACGGATAGCGACGATCCTGTACGTTTTATTCGTCGATCCTGCGAATAAACGAATGGCTCGAAAAGCGAGAATCTAATTAATCGTACGTCCACGGACAAATACAAGTTTGAGAAAAAGACGATCCCGAGAATTCTGATTTCTCCCTAAGACGTTAAATCGCAATTACAAATTCCTCTACAAATTCCAAGCATTCCTAGAATCCTAAACCTAATTTCCGTAAACGACTCGCCACTAAAAGATAATTACGAAACACACTAGAAAAATTCGAAGTTTCTACGCGAGTATCCTGAATTCTATTCTACATGCAGAATGAAATATACGCGAACGATATAAGCCGAAAAGAATTCGAATAAAACGTGGATGCACCCATACGAAAACTCGACTTTTTTAGAAGCGCAATTTTAATTTCTTCGGAGTTCGCGAGGGAAAAATAGGGGTTGTTACGAAGCCAATGGAAAATAATAGATCGCCATAAAAGCTCGCCAGGCTCCAACAACGTCCACGGCCCGTACATAGTCTGCGACTAAAACGAAAAACAGAGGGACGTCGAAACGACGCTGAAGATGGACCGAGTTCCCCGAGTGAAAACGGCGACTAATAAACCTAACCGCCATAAAGACGGTGTGTATCCAACGTAGTCAAGGCTCATTGTGAAAACTCGGTCGAGTGGCCCCAGTGCCGCGAAATTTCCACCATAATAATTTGGCCGTGCCACGATTACGAGCGATCGTAAAATTTCGAGACGGTGCACCGGCGAAATTTCGCCAACGCCACATCGTCGACGACGCGACGACGACTTTTTGGACCCGACCCCGACCCCGGCCCCGGCCTCGTGGACAATTTTCCGGCGTCGAAAGCGAAGGAAAACGAAAACTTGCAGCCAACTCTGTCGTTATGAGTACAAAGATAAGAGAGTTTCGATGGAATTAATTTTCTTGAATGTTTCTGGACGTAAAGATCGACCTTTGTTTCTGTCTACATGGTGTTTTAAACAGATAGTCCAAATGGATTACAGAGCATAAAGAATGAATGACTAACTTGTAAAATATAATTAACTTGCAGCAAGCTGCGTTGTTAAAAATATTAATTTTCTTACAAATGTTCTTACAAACTTTTCGAAAAACTCTAAACTACTCCTGTTGGCAACGTGCCACATTCTATATCTTTTTCTCAGCATTTTTACGATTCGCGAATAGTTACACAACCGAGTAACAGGAATTTGCACTCGTAAATTTTGTCTCAACGGAAGTGATTAGATATGCAGAACCTCTTAACTCACTTTTCACGAAGGAAAGTGGTATATTCTAGTTTATATAATATTCCAGGCAAGTATTAAATTCAAAATACAATTTATCGGAGAACTTAAATTTCTTCCTAACTTGATCCTGCACCACGTATATTTCTCGCGCGCTTCTTTTAAAAAAGCCAGCGAATTGTAAGAAAAAAGATTGCATGGATATGACAGAAGGAGAACACGACAAGACGCATTTCGTATTTTTTATAGAGTAATTTTCATATTATCAAAATTGCCCCTTCGTCTCGATCTTAAAGCTACACGCGTATTTTTTCATCGTCGTCAAAAATGTTCAAATTAATAATTATACCTTTACCCTGTAATTATCTATTTTCAAGAAACTTACATCTTCGAAGCTAACAGGCTGCTTTCAGTTTCGTTCATTGCGTATTACGATTCTCCTGTTTAATCGTAAAGTGACGTTAAAATCGGAAAATAAACAAGAAATATACTCTACTTAAAACAGTTCTCTCTCGTGATCTTCGCATAATTTCCGATCTGTCGACCATTCAGACGCGGAAATACGCACAGTTTCGGCAAGTTACGACGAATCAACCCTGCGCACCAAGGTCTATGCCCTGTCTGTGTCTCTCTGAATCGATTTTAGGCGCGTGGTCCACCATAGGCGTATACACCCCATGCACAAAGCGATAGGAGGCGAGCTACCGTCTGCATTTGGCCGCGAGTCGTATAAATTTTTCCGAAACGACGCACGATTAATCCCGATTCACCTGCATCTCGATAATGGGCCGACTAATCGAGTGGAAAACTGCGCGAACGCGATCTCATGGGCAACTAAGCGATCACAGGAAGTAGGTGGTAGATGGTAGAAATGGAAAGAGAAGTCGCGGAACGATGTTCCATGAGTTCGACTTTATAAATCGACCGAGAGAATTGTGTACGAAGAGTGAAAATACGTATCAGAGAGATGAAAAGAATTAGTTGCTACTAATTAGCTGGATGAAATAATTTGTGAATTATTACCATTATTATTATCCTTTTTATTTATAATCGATTCTAGAGATTCGTTTTATTAGACCCGACGCTAGTGGTAAATAGCGTGAGTGAAAAAAAACGTGAACCTTCCAACAACAATAGTGCAATTGTGCCCGCGAATATGTTATCACTAGCTACACACGTTATACGACTGATAAGAGAGATAGTTGGTAGTAGATGTCAACGAACCAGGTAGGTGGGATAAGATTTATCTTATCCAGATGTGTGCCTACTGGTGTTGATCTCTATTCCACTATTTGTCTCCCCGTTCTGTACATTTTTCAAGTAAATTATTTCTATAGATGTCTAATGTGTAGCACTTTACACGTTACCAATCACCAATGAGTCAATTATACTTTGAAGACAAGATGGTAGGAACTTCAAGTTGCGAACATAACCTAGAACAAGAGTGGAAATATAAGCTTACAATTTGAAATTGAAATTTAAATCCTAATTCGAATCTGAAATAAAATCCAATATCGTTGAATTATGTTTATTACATCCGTCGAATCATTATAATATTACTTTCGCTGCTAATGACGCATTTTGATAAAACGATATTGAGAGGGAAAAAAAAGCAATTAACGGCGTGGTGGAATAAATATTCTGTTAGAATAAAATAGTTTCGATGAGAAAAATATGCAACGAATACAACGGAATGGTCGTATTTTAGTAGCAGCGAAAGTGATATCCTATCACAAGTGAAAACTCCATTATTTCTTATTACTATTACAGGAATACTTTAATCCTTAGGTATAATATACCTTGCGATATCTACTAATCCGCAATGCGTCCATCCCACTTCTTTTTCTCCCACCAATGTGTATAAATACAACACACACGTTAGCCCATAATCGAGAAACTCGAGAGAATAGGAGGAAACAGCCCCCCCCTGTGTCTCAACGCTCGTACATCGAAGTTATTTCCAATTTTTTCTATTCACCCCGTTTCTCGATGCTATTCATATTAATTTTTATTTCTCGATGTTGTATATAACCATACATGTTCCTTGCGTCGTTTCCAGTTTAACAGAGTATGTTATTCCGCGGTTATAAAGAAATAAAAGAGTAGAGAAACGTTCTTTCATGGTAAATTTAGACGTATAACCCGAATATCAATGAGGCAAATATTTAAAAATAATAGAATCTCGACATTTACGTTGATACAGTTTCGAGATGCGCGTTAACGGAGCAGGACAAACGTGAGCAGAGGGCGGATCGCGTAATGGCGACGTATCGTGAAACGACGAAACGCGATAATAAAAGTAACAAGGTTTTAGTCAGCGTTTCGAAATATCGGGTCGTTCTTCGTGAAAATGCTCCCATAGTTGCGTTTGAAGAGGCACCCCGCAGCACCCTAAACCACCCAATTCGTTATTAGCACTTTTCGCGATGGTTCTTGAAGCTTTACGTTTAAATATGATATTTTACGACTAAATATTCTAGTCGATTTCCAACGATGAAAATTGAAAATGTTTCGAACGTTGAACACGTACATGTGGATATGCTTGTAATAAAAGTAACAGATATTAAAGCATCTTCATTCGTCCATACGAATATCAAAAGATTGATTCACTTTTTTAACACCTTGTATAAACGTTTAAATGTACTAGCAATATCGGAAGAATTAACTCGAGACATGCATCGAATTATTGAAATCGAGCTTATAGTGGTGCGCAGCGTGCCTACGTTTTCCTGCACAGAACACGAAAGCCAAGGGACGTTCGATCGTTGAAGTTGAAACGCGCCAAATGCGTGAAACTCGCGTAGGTTCTAATATTTTTGCGCCACCCACGCGCAGAAACGGGTTTCCGCGGAGTACGAACACCAGGCCATTCACTTTTACGATGTTAGAACCGGAGATTATCGACGTTGTTAATTACATCGATGTCTATTTCGTGATTTTCTATTAGGTAGAGGCGCTATCGAGGTTTCAAGGTCTACCGATTTTTCTCTCCCTTTTTTGTATCTAAGATTCCATTACGTAATTATTGATTGTCAAAAATTGAGAATTTAATATCGAATTAAAAATGTCGTAATTAAAGTGGTAATTCAATATGATGCTGTGTTATTAGACACCGTGTATACGTTAGTCCACGCAACGAATAAATGTATATTTTTAAATAAATCCTTAAAGATGAATTGCTCTTAATAGAAAGTATCTCAAATAGCAAATCGTGAACGACACGTGCCTTTAGAAATCGTTAGCAAATTGTCGTTTCAAGTTTAGATCGAGACAAAAAAATGAAAGTAACAAACACGTTCAGGAAACTCGTAACAAACCTGATTCGTTTCCCGCTGGATCACCTCCTTTTCAAGATGAATGCACCACATTGATTGACTCGTTTAAATAATCCACTCATTTACGTGCTCATTTGTACGCAAATGCGTTTAAACCGTGCGTTTAAACTTCCTTTTCGAAACGAACGACTACCGCGACATCACAGTCACATGACTGCTTTTCAATATTTCCTATGGTTATTCAAAATTATCGAGAATATTCTTTTTTTTCGATATGGAAACATATTTGTATAATATAAAGAAAAATAACACGCGTAACGTAAAACGAATATAAACATTTCAAGTTCCAAGTATCAACGATATGTACCACCGATGTGTCACGTATGCCATAAAAAGATCACGCTTTGAGAACTTAACTGTCAGACGACTGATTCTTCACATTCTATGGCGGCGCAGCGAAACGAGCATCAGGAAAAGATAGGTACTCTCTTGCGATATCTCTCACGATACGACCGAGGATACTATTATCGATTATCACTGTCACCGTTTCGCGAAATCTGTCGTAAAAATCACTTGCTTACATTCCTTTCAAATACAATTACCTCGTTCAATCATTATTCGATACGAAAGACCATATAGAGAATATTATGTATACATACAAATTAATGATTACAATAAAGAAAATATAAACTAACCAAATGACCAGCATCGTGATGCATACACTAATGAAAACAAACCAAAGAAAGAGTTTTGCAATCGATGCTGTGAAACAAAAATAAATGAGAAACAATAATTATGTTCGCCAGTAGGTTGGTGCAATAATATAACTAGTGCGTGTATTTTATAGTGTATAATACGAAACACGCATTTTTCGTAATGAAAAACAAACGTTCTCGTTAACGGACAACTACAAATAAATCACGTTCGCTTCCCGCACGTGTCAACAATCACAATTAAATTACAAATAACCTAAATACTTCGCGTTCTGTTGTCACCAAACAGTAATATTGAAATGATGATGCGTAAATTAACGTGCTTTGTCTCTTGTATGGTTAATAAACAAATACTTGCCTCGAAACGAGTATGACTGTTTTTCTATATATAAATATCGTATATATGTATATACTTCAAGCACCAAAGATCGTTTCTTGAAGATGTGCGTTTTGGATCAGGGGATGTAATAGCGAAAATAAGCGTGTGTCACTTTGACGAGAAGACGTCAAAGAATACGTACACACTTATTCAAACGTACAACAGCGTATAATAAAAAGTTCACACGAAAACTCGACGGACCGTAACACCTGTTGCATTGAAAAGCACAAACTGGAATGTATGACACGAATTTTATTGAACTACATCTAGTGACGCATTATGCGCCATCTGGTAGTACATTTTCGTACAACAGAAACATTTTGTTATCGACATAATCCTGTCAATGGATAAGAATGGGATAAGAAAAGTAAAAATATATATATTTATAAAATATATATATTTATAATTTATATAGCATAATATATATATTTATAAAACAAACTTAAGAAAAAAAAATACGTAATGCATTATACATATATATTATGACAACATTTTACGCAGTATCAAACATAATCATATCACATTTTCATATTTATGTACATGTATTAAAAAAGAAGTCGTCTATTATTTTTACAAAATAGACTTACAGAAATTACTACAGAAATATATACATATAATTTTATTGCATTTAGTGCATTTTGAAGCACATCCAGTCATTGGCACATGTATGCCTCATTCTACATATTTTATCGGTAGCGACATACGGTATATGCCAATTATTATTTTGCTTTTGAACGACCGCGTCAATAGGAACCATTGTGCTTAACTGCATGCAACCCTTATTTTGAACTATATAATATTGTTGCGATAACTGCCATTTTTTAAAGAGAGCATTTAATTCAATGTTTTGCAAAGCAAATACATGTTGACGCATAAAGTCCTTAGAAATAATTTTAGCATTTTTTCCACTCGCAAATGCCGCATATAATAGAAATAAATCATCTTTTGAGCTAAAAAAACGGGCCAATATAAATATAATCTATGGTTTAAGGAACAAATAACGATATATTATAGATAGCTATAATGCGTACTTATTTTTAACATAGAAAATATCTGCACCTTGCAGACCTATTTTGTCTACAAACTTCTTCATATGTTCTCTTCCAATGATTAATACTTTTTTATTCTGCATTTCATAAGATTTGAGAATTTGTTTGATCTGCAAAATATTAATTACTTATTGATAGTGCATATTCAATTGATAAAAAGATAGCAATCATTAAAATATTATTTACTATTATTTATTAATATTATTTATTATGCTACTACGATAGTTTCAAAGTTACTTACTTCAAATATTAGTTTCTTATTAACATATGTTCTAACACTAAACATAAAATTTAATCCGTCTACGATAAGGTCATATGGTTTATTTTTATCAATATAATTCATGTACAATTGTATCTCTTGCGGAAAAGAAACATAATAGACTTTATTCAAGATCAAACGCTTCTTTGTAGCTTCCAATAAACGCGCGTAGTCCTTGTCAGATAAATTTTGTTGTGAAATGTATTCATTACACTTCTGACACCTTAATCTATGTGAAAGAAGATAAAGTGTAACAGTATGGAAAAATAAAATTAATTACTATTATTATTGATAATTGTATATTTTATACCTTGACATTAATGTGCGACTAACAGACCAACCATGTTTGGTACACGCATTCATACATTCAATTGCAATGTTTTGACTAGGTTTAATACCATATGTATTCCACAGTTGAAATAACTTCTCAATTTTTGTATTAAATGTGTCTTTTTCTTTTAAACAATATTTTAAATATGTAACATATGCACTGTCAAAAGGCCCTACATTGTTTTGTAGGCTACGCGTTAGATATTTATATCCCAACAGTTCTTTTTTATGATCAAATAAATATGAAATTAGGTCAGTATATCCATGTCGAAGGAAAGTTTTATCATTTTGTTCGTGTTTTTCAATCATATCAATAGCTTCTTTCCACATGTTCATTTTACATAAGCATTTAATAAAAGCATTACTGAGTTGTTCATTAAATAAAGTATATTGACTTTTAATATTATTGTACAAACTTTCTATATGTTCTTTATCTGATTTTGATATTGGATCATTTGTTATGTTATACAACTGCAAATATTTAGTAATAATAGGGATTGTAGGTTTATAATTATTATCTATTAAAAATTTATAATAAGATATTCCAGCATGTGGATAATTCATATGGTGAAACATGCTTAGAATATTAAAATCAAGAGTAGTTGGATCGCATTCTGATTCTAAGATATGTTTTCTTACATTTTCCCATGTTTCTTTTGATATAGTACTAGATTGTGTCAATGCGTTTTCACAATTATTCACTATATGTTGCCAATATTTATCAAACTTGTGGATAGTAGTAGTTGTGTTTGTATTTCTAATAATTGTACATAGCACTGATGTTTGACGAATATATGAAAACATTTTTATATTATTTAAATTAATTTCAATTTTGCTAAAATTACAAAATGTTTTGATACATTTTTCACTTCAATGTATGGAATCTGTTGTCTTTTTTTAACCTCAAAAAGCAATCACGTTTGAACAGAACATAACAACAAAGGCACGATATATTTCAACGTTTTTTAAAAAAATATTGAGATAAAACTTATTTTGGGGTTAGGCTTTTTTTTAACCTAAATTTTTAACCTATTTTCTTCTTATAGTTTTTAATAAGTAAAATCCAGTTTTACAACACGGAGATCACTAAGTTCCATAAGTACTCACTAAATACTCACAGCGTCAAAACTGTAGTCAGGTGCAATCTATAAGCTGTTACAAGTTACACTCAAGTAAAACGAATATTTCGTTTTAATTTTAAATTATTATTTTTATTATGAGTGAATGAATATGAATTATATATTTTCCCTGAACTTTGTTTTTTATATATATATCGAATTTCTGACTCTTCTTTTATATTATATGATTCTTACTTTTCACAAATAAAATCAGATTTATATTAGTCAAAAATTAATGAAATTTGTTTGTGGAATTATTGTCTTCGTATTGCCGCTATTAATGACTCCATCCAACCAATTCCATCTGGCGACAGAAATCCCACCATAAAAATTCACACAAACAGTCGGCAAAGTTATCATCATGATATCGGCGTCTCCTGTGTATTTAGTCTTTTACAGGGTGACAATATGCTTCTATTTTTTGCATAATTTAGATCTAATCTATTCATAATTTAACTTAAACTTATGTTTATCCATTCTTTACACCAAAATCTCGCTTACTTACAAACTTTATGCTATACGATTTCTTGTATCGATGAATATATGTACTCGTATACATATATTTATATAGCTTCCAGCAATAAGCCGATAGCAATATTAATTAAAGCTGTCGCCTTCCGATTTTTAATTAAAGGAATCCTGCAATCGTTTGCTTTCGTGTCAATCATGTTTAATACCCAATGACCGTCAGCTCCTTCGGCACAATTGTATTTACGTTTTCCAAATTTTACAAATAATGTAGAAATAAAAATTACTATATGTTTAGAAACATTGTTACAAACATTCTAGAATGTGTAATACGATGACCATATTCTTACCAGTATCATATAATTGAGAATAATTTAATTTAAATGTAATAAGTGTAAAATTAACGATAAAAAAATTGATTAATTTTCCATTATAAATATTTCAATTTAAGTAATTTTTTCAATACCGAATAAATTATAATAAATAAATTAAATCTATCGATCGACCTACTGACAATAAACACAGATATAAAGAGTTTCTTTGGCAAAAAAATGTTCTTGAAAAGAAGCAATGCTACAGTATCGATAATGTTTTGGAAATCTGAATCTCCAATCACGCATTTCAACTTTTAAAAGTATTATCCCTTTCTTCTTGTATGTAATGAAATTCTTACTTTGCCTTCTATCGAAATACGTTTTCACAATTAAACAAAATATAGTGGATAATTTGTAATATATTAATTTGTTATAATTTTTTATAATAATAAACGTAAAATCCCTTGTTTTATGAAAAATGAAAATGGACTAACTTACACCACTATATATTTATAACATTATGATAAACATTTCTTGGTCCTTAATGAGTTAATGATTAATAAAAAATTCAAATTTTCTTGAAATATGTCGTTCACTCGTTACCACGACATCTACCATGCGAGTCAACACGCGGTCGGTGATGTCAAGTGCTCCTGCAACAACTTATAAAGAGGACTGATAAAATCAGATATAGTTTAGTCTCGTGCCTGGCGCTCACACATCTTAAACCGATCGTAAACCCAGTTTCTCTGTAAACCGCGGCCGAGCGTGGCACGGAACTCGGAACAGTGAACGACCGAGACAACAATCTTGCAACAACGTAGAAGGGAGAAAACTTTCTGACGTTCAACGAAAGACGAAATTGCACCGAGGTAAGAGAATATTATTGAAACAGGGTTATTTCGTGTGATCGGAATACTCGACACATTCACGGCTACGCGAACCAGTTGACTCCGCGGTTAATTAATTTTAATCCTACAACTATGTGATGGCTTCGTGAAAATGGCGGAAGTCACGTGAAGTCCTTAGGACCAAGATACTCCGAGATACGAACTCGTTTATACACGAAGATCGCTGACAGTTTTATTTTCTCTTTTAAAAGTATGAAAGAGCTCTAAAATTATTTCAATTTTAATTATCTGATAAAGAAATTACTATGGTCGTTTCATTGACGCAGAAAAATTTTCAAAGTAGACGTTGAGGCGTTTTAGATTAAGAACAAATGAGCGAAACTTTTAAAATCAAAGGCACTAAGCTTTGATTCTCAATTCGTTTCTTACATCGCTACTTTAACGATAGTACTTTGTTTCGTGCAAAACAATCGATGGCCTTTGTCTGGAGTAATTATAATAAATTATGATTCTTCGAATGATAATTTTTCGAACGAAGATGAAAATAAGAAAAGTGCGTTATTAAGACAGTTTTACCTAATGTTTTATATTTACTAACATCTGATGACGTGCCAGAAGTTAAAGGAATTATTGTTTTTCATTGTCATCATTGTATTATAGAAGCAAAATATCGCAACGTTCTACGACCTCTCGTCACGGTCTTCGAAATCATGAAGGTTGCAACAGATAAAGACAGATTCACACGGTTCACGATATGACCCCCCTCGGTATGTTTTCTGCTCGTCTTCGGTAGAATTCAATTATGTATTAGTTGTAAAGTAATAGAGTTAGCGAATTTCAAACGTATTATCGCGTGATATTACGTATACTTGTAGAAGCAGATAGTGTAATTTGAATATATTATGACTATTAGAGCTTGTCAGGACGAGTAGTACAAAGAAACGAAAGGATTCTGTACAGAGATTTGTCGAAATAAAAGTAAATAACTTTGAAAGTAAGATGAAAGAGATATTATACGGATTCTACATGCAACGATTTTCGAGACAATCGAGTTTGAAAATTTATTGATCGCTCAAGGTAAGTAAGTACATTATATACAGAAGACAAAAAACGTTTGTTTCGCATGTATTTTTATTTTACGTAATATCGTATTCTGTATATTCTATTCTTCATGAAAATACAAAGTCGCTCCGGGAACTTTCCTCTTGGAAGATTTCTAACACTTTCGTAAAAGAAATAAGGAGTCATCGTCTCGAAAAAAAAAAGAACGACATTTATCTCTCAAAGAATCAAGCTAATTACCGATAAATGCATTCGTTTCTCTCGTCACCGTTCTTCGAGTGCATCATCGAAATTGCGAAACGCTATTGGTCGATCAAGTAGTTAACAAAACATTAACATCGATATCTCATCTAAAAATGCCTGTTTACTATTGGAAACCCGTTAATCATTCGTGGTCAGAATGAAATATGAATTAGCGGTTTATCATGTAAATGTTTTCTATTGATTCAAAGTACGTAACCGAGGGAATATAAAACACTGTTTATATTTGTGTTCTTAAGTTTTCTCAATTTTTATCGCGAGTAGTTACGCTTAGATTGACACATGCAGCAAGATAGGCGATTTATTTAGCGTATAGAATGATTTGCATATATAATGCACATATCCGTGTATTATATATATATATATATATATATATATATATAGGAAAAGTCGTCGTGATTATCATAAACAAGTTGTATCTTTGCGAATAAGATAAATTAAAAAACGGCGATTGTTTGATGAAGAAATTCTGCGATTCATGTATTTTTTTGAAAGTTGTTTGAAAGTTGTTGAAGTAAAAGAATTAATATTTTTCTGAAAAAGGAAAAAAGAATAGAAGCAAATAGAGCAATGTCCAGCTGTAATTATATTGCAATTATTCTTTTCTTTTCTTCTTTTTTTTTTTCTTTTTTTGAGCGAATGAACAATTTTCTCCATAAAATTGTTTCATCCTTTCTCTTCTTCCGTCTCCCAAGGTTTTCTACACATCTGAACGGAAACTCGTGAAACTTCGTTTATGGAGAACTACACGTCGGACTCGAGCGACTCGGATTCCGGCAGCAAGACACTGGATCTGTCCTATTTGATGCTCGACCCCCAATTACTGAACGACCATTTCATCAATGCCAAGAATCCGGAACATGTGGACACGTTATTACTTCATCAGAATCGGCTGACCAGTATTCCACAGACGATAGTCAGGTTCACGAACTTGAACTCGTTGGACGTATCAAACTGTGGCCTTCATCGGTTACCCGACTTTTTCGAGGATTGTCCTCTGACCTGTTTAGTAGCCAAGCACAATAACTTGACGAATGATTCCTTACCGAAGAATTTTCAAAATTTGTCGAGGCTCAGAGAACTGAATCTCAGTGGCAACAGGCTAACAGATTTTCCGGAGCAGGTTTTTGACTTGACGGACCTTAAGTACCTGTATTTGGGTGGCAATCAAATCACTGAGATCAGTAAAGATGTTTGGAAGCTGCAAAGGTATTCTTGGGTTCGTTTATTTCTGATGTTTCAGCCACCACGTACGTCTAATTAAATATTTCGATTTTAAAGCACAGTGGCTCACGAAAGTATTCCAACTTTGGACAGGTTTCAAAAATATGGTAAAAATATAGGAAAATTAGACACACCCGAATCTTTTCGTGATATTTCCAATATAATGTCATTTTTTCCTTTATTTAACCGCTAAATTGAATGTATCGATCAAATTTTTGATTACTGTTAGTTGACTTTCCAAAAGAAGGGCCATTCTCTCAAAAGGATATTAAACGGTATGGACAATGTTAAGAAATCACGAAATTAGGTATCTTGCAATCATTTTCTCAGAAATATGAGAGACATACTTATCTAGGTTAATGTTTCGCGTTAGTATGGGAATTATATAGAAAGATTAATAATTTTGTTTCAAGATTGCAAGTGTTATCGATGGGAGGCAACGGACTGACAGAAGTACCGTCTACCTTAGGCGAACTGATGTCTCTCCAGGCGTTGGTATTATGCGATAACATGCTGGAAAGCCTACCTAGTTCCATAGCAAAGTTGACGAACTTGAAATCACTGCTGCTTCACAAAAACAGACTGAGGACACTGCCTACCGAGATCATCACGTTAAAATGTCTGACGGAGGTGGTATAAAATTACTTAAAAAGATTACGTAGTATAAATTAGTCTAGCTTTTCTACAATTACGTTCTAGTTTTTACTTTTACTATATATATATATATATATATACTCTAAATCTGTTAATATATGCACCACGTCTCGGAAGATACTGAACACAGAAAAAGGGTTAAACATCAACAAAGATGCTTCCTAATATTTACCGCTTAAACATTAGTTTACATGAATTTTATTCGCTAAATTATTCGTTTATTCGTTTGTCCAGTTATCTTTAAGAGACAATCCATTGGTAGTAAGATTCGTGTCGGACATGACACACAATCCTCCGTCTCTGCTGGAGTTGGCTGCCAGAGTTATCATGACTAACAACATCCAATATAACGGAGAGAGTATACCAAGAAACCTGGTGGAGTATCTAAACAGCGGACATCGTTGCGTCAACTCGAAGTGTAAAGGTCAGTAACTAAGCTTGATTCAAAGTTCAAAGTTCTATCGGCTCTACCACCATCGACATCGATTTTCCTTCTATTGCAATCCCTTACAGTATCATAGATATACATACCGTGCTATCGCGCCTTTTCCCACGAGATTGTTTTCATGTTTGCAATTCATGAAACAAGTACATCGGCCTGGCGATAAGACGTCGTGAAGCGTTGCAAGCTAGTAATTTTTATTTGCCCCGTTGTAGTCTGTTAATGCTTTTAACATTAGTAATCGATACTATTGCGTTCAAAATTCTTTCAATTATACAGATAACGCAGTCGTTGCGTTTCTTATCTTGGTACGTTCGCTGACGATTACATTTATTTATGCAGCGTGTCAATATCTTAGTTACTTTTGTCTATATAAAAGATTGTGTTGGGACAAAGATTAATCGTTCTAAAGCGATGAATATTAGGACTCGTGATCTCTTTCCTTCAGGATCACTATGTTTCATACGACAGGTTTTACTAAATAAAAACTAAAATATCTGCTAAACTAATGGTTTTTTATAGGGTATGTCAAAATGGATCGACCAATCTATTGCAAAATATATGATTCCATTAAAGAAAAATTCATCTTAATATGTTTTTTACGTTTCTACCTACAAAACGATGACCAACATCGAACCGTGTAACTTTTATTAGAAACATTTTGCGGTTTAATGAATAGTTTTGGAAATATTCGTAGGGATCAGATTAAATAGTTTAGGACACCTTGTATATTAATTTATAATTAAGACATCTCATGCACCCTTTTTGCAAAACGCTTGTCAGTTATTACTTTGAATATCTTTTATGCCAACGAACAAAGACTTTTATAATACAAAGACTTGTTCTTTTTCAAGTGTCTCCATCTATAAAAATATCATTTCCTTCCAGGTGTGTTCTTCAATAACAGAGTGGAACACGTCAAGTTCGTCGACTTCTGTGGCAAGTATCGTCTACCTCTGCTACAGTACCTTTGTAGCAGGAAGTGCATAGAATCACGAGACGGAGACGAAGTAGTCAGTGGCGCGATGATAAGGAAGGTTCTTCTGGGCTGATTAATATTACTGGAATTTTGTATTAACGTTACCGAAGGCTGTTACGTTTTTCGTTCAACGAAAAATTAACGACTGAACTATCGCGCTATTCATCGACGAATTCTCTCTCTCTCTCTCTGTGCTATAACGTTTCAATATGATCCAGCGGTGAATCAGATCAAACACGAGTATCAGGTTCAAGAGTCGAAGGCTAAGCATAGAGATATGCGAGGAATTACGTTCTGCAATACACCAGTTTCTATCGGACAAATTTGAAGTTGAAAATTAACTTAAAAATCGAAAATTGGAGAAAAGTCGAAGTTCGAGGTCGAATTTTTGTTTGTCGATCGAACACTCGGATCGACCAAACGACATCGTCGCTAAGAATAAAAAGTCTTTTAAAGATGACGAATTGCTTTTGCAAAGTCTTATATGTATGAGTCTGTTTACGCATACAAATTTGTCATGCGCGTGAACGAATATTTCGTAAAATAAATGTTTCATCGAGATCGATTCGAGCTTAATTCGCTTCATACTTACTCCACCGTCCATCGTGCGGAACCGTCGCGAATGAAACCGCAGTGTCTGTTAACCGTGTTATCGTTTTATTGTTAAATAAACCACAAAATCTACAATAATAATAATCATAGTATCATAGAGTCTCCGTAGGAACGGAGGCGTTCGATCCTCGCTTAAAACACATCCACTGATTTATTTCTACGATTACCGATTATCGACTATTCTCGTGTGTGAACCGTGTAAAACTGAAAACATCCGATAAGTGAACGGTAGCGAAGCGAACGATGTTACTTAATCATCGTGATTCGTCGGTATAGAGTCGTTCAAGATTCATAGAGAACATCGTTATCATATCTTTTTTTCCATTTTCTTCGTCATCTTTTTTAATAACTCGAAGTTAAGTCGGTGACAATTCTTCGTGAATAATAGCAATATCGTAATAAGAGTTCGCTAGTGTTTTTTTTTTTTCATTTTTCTTTCTGTCAGGTCTTTTTTATCATTTTTTCCTTTTGTTCTTTAATATCGCATATAGCGTCGCCGCGTTCTGTTTAATTACCTATACATACATATGCATATTCATATATATGCGCTCTGTTATTTTATACATTACATACATGTATATGTATGTACATGCTTGGGTTTCGTCCCCCCCTCAAAACCCCCACTCTATTTCTCCATCGAACGAGTATTCTTTTTGCTCACACGCATCAGGCACTCCGTTTTGCTCGCACACAGCCACACGTTCGTTTTTTTTCTTTTTTTTTTCATTTTTCTTCTCTTCTCCTCGCTCGCCATGATCTTTCACGGATCAGCAAGTTGTCTTAATTTTTTTAATAACTACGCTACTCCCTTTCTCTTCCGCTTCGTTTTCTTCTCCTCGTTTCTTCGAATCGCTCACGCTAACCACATCTGGTACATTCGCGGATTCTCTTCTTCCTCCATTTCACAAATTATCTATATATATATCATATATCATATATATATATATGATATATGATATATATATATCATATATGATATATATATATATATATATATTAACACAATTTTTTCCTATTATAATCGTGAGTAACGAGTAACCCTTTCGGTATGGCGTTTTACGATTCATCGCTGATGTGAACAGTGCTGTCGATGATTAATAGTGCGTTATGGACGTTTTCTTTCTCTTGTTGCTTACTTTACAGAGTATGTATAGTAAAAACGAGATTTCTACAGCTCGCTGAGTCGTTATAGTTCTATTATAACTATACGACGAATGGTTGGTTAGTGCTCACGATGATTGGCCGACTATAGTCGGCAAGCGAATATAAAAGCGTACCGGCTTGCTGACTATAATCGTCGCGCGCGACAATTCTCGAGATTCAAAGCACGGGTGTATGACTATAGTCAACAAGGTCCTAAATATGCGCTTCACCGCTGACTATACTCAACTTGCAGCTTAAGTAAGCGTATAATGGCGGCCGACTATAATCGGCTTACAGTCAAAAAGTATATAAGTACGCAGGGACCGTCGACTATAGCCGACGAGTTAACTTAGATGAAAGACTTTAATTCCGTACTATAATCGTAAGGGTGAACGGTTGCACTCACCGTGCCGATAACAGATCAGCGACTATAATCGACTTAAGGACTCGAGTCGCACGTGCGAGTCACCGTAACCGGTACGTGTTCTTTACTTGATACGATAAGGTTATAGTCACCCGAAACAAGCGACCATCATGGTGACTATAAACGACGGCAGCATAGAAGGTAATCTTAGCCGACGTATAGACCTAGAAGAGCGAACTGTAGTCAATGAGAAGTCTCGCGAGACCTATGATTACAGTCAACATTCGTCAAAAGCACATCCGCCACTATACTTGGCTCGCAGACTTAAGTGTACGACTATAGTACATCGCCATACCGGAAGGGGTTAAGCACTCATTTCACAGACGACTGTACGATCTCTGATCGACGTCATTGCACGACTATTATCTTTCCGCGCTACGATCGACTGTACGTTTGCAGCCGTCCCTCCTCTTCCTCGTCCTACCGTTCTCATCATACTCTCGTCGTTTACTTCGCGTTTCGTTCTCGTCTTAACACACAGTCTCTACTTTCTATACACCTGTTCGCCGTGTTCTTTCGCTAAAATTTCGCCACGTGATCGAATCAAGTACAGGAAGTCTTGATAGAGAGCGATACAGTCGGGGAAGAGAATCGCGTAGGACGATCGCCTACGAGTCTTCCGCATGGAACTCGATTCTTGCGTGAATACCACGCGAGAATAATTACCCGATCTCATTCGGAAAATCGAATAACGGCCTTTTCCCGAGTATCGTGGAATTCGGCTATCGTTCGATACGGTGGGAAAAGGAAGTAAAGGAAAAGAACAATTTTACAAGAATAACGCGGACGATCCACGCCAAGGAACGTTTTTCTCCGTGGAAGGTGAGAAACTAATGGTCGATTCTTTCCTGGGCAGGTCAGTAAGGTAGATAGATTATACATATTTATAGTATATATACTTCCGAAGAGGATGTCCTATGGTTACATTCCTACAAGCGAGTACTTCAAGCGTATGGATACACGGGAGAAATAAAGGTTTGTACAAAGGGCGATCTCAGAGGGATAAGAATCGCGCGAGAACACGTACGTGTTTCCACTATATCCTTGACTATACATACATCGTAGAAATGAGAGATATTATCGTTACATTATCTACTTATATTGCCACTGCTTTTTTATTCTATTCGCGAAAAATATCTCCCTATCTCTCGGAATCGCTGTCCCTGACTGCGAAAATAATAGCAGTGTCTTTGAATATCGATCGACTGCGATGGTTTTTACTCTTCACGACTTTTTCCTTCTCGATTCGTCGCTTCTTACCTTTTAATGGAGGTAAAACGCGTGGAAGTGGTACGGACAGAATCGCCAGTGTGGTGCAAAAGTAAAAAGCTTATAAAAATTCGATCGTGTATGTGTCGTAAGGTCCGTCTTTAAAATTTTCCACTAAAAAATCTCGAAGACTCGGCTTCGTCGGTTCACCTTTTCCGCCCGATTGTCGTTAGAAAAGCGTTATGCTAACTCTCGATCGATACTGTCGAGTCCTGAATGAGCCCCATAATAGTTTGGATCGTTCGGTTAGGTTACTTGTCCCTAGTGAAATTAAATTTTAATTCGTTCTGTTCAAACCGAATTGTTTCGTAATACCGAACCATGAACGAATCCGACAAATTTCCGGAATATTCATCAATATCTTTACTACAATATATAACATAACATTCGTTCGTTAACCAAAACGTTTGAGACCTTGTTCGATGAAAATTCAAATTTAGAGAGAAGAGCTCATCGATCAACAACGCAATTTATCCATACAGAGTTCATTTATATTTCGTATTTTAAGCAATAAATATCATGTAAAACATAGAATAGAAATTAAGATAAAGTGCTTTATAATCAAGCCGCTCGATCCAAGCTATTATTGGTCACCTATATCCCAATCATACCAATTGAGAGTTAAACGACGTAAAATAGGGACTCAATTTCATCCTTATGTACATGCACGACTGTTCGTGATCGAGATCGGAAAAGGGATGAGTGCTGATTAAAGTCTTAACTATTTTAGTTCTACTACTACGAATCGGGAGTACGGATAGTGACTCGTTGTCACGCGACTACGCGAGTACGTTTCGAAGATGGACCAGAGAAAGTGGAACGTTTAGAACAGTTGGCATTTAGAATGAAGTACAAGCTCGGGTCTTGCGATAGACTATTTTCTTGTTAGAGCGTGATAGGTACAACTTAGTCGTTTCTTTAAAAATATTACAGAACCGACGAAATATTGGAATTTGGATATTGGAATCGTGTAAATTAGTTGATCAGCTTCTTAAATTAGTCGCATGTATCGGAAATCATACGAAAAAATGCTTACTAATAAAAAATACTCGTCGATAGATTCGATGAAATGTTCGAGCGATGGTGCCACGTTTATCAATGAAATTGTTAATAATCGGAAATTACATCGTACAGCTGTTTGCCATTTTAATTCGACTTGTAATTATTTGTAACAAAAGAAGGTGTTACACGATAAACGTAAGAGACACGTTAGAAAATGAGATTAGTTTCCCAGGATTACAAAGAGTACTGATAACATTGAGCCTATAACACGT